>UXGC01001012.1:0-39167 GCA_900480045.1 Eurytoma adleriae
ATTCTGCTATCACTGAACTTGGCTCCTTTCCGTTGTATCCACCAATGAATTTTTTGATAACGCTCTGAATTGGCTCTACGTTCGATCTATCGCTATCTCCCTTTTATAGATGGAACAGCCCGATAGCAATCTCGATGTTATATACAGATGCGCAGATACGCTCCCTGAGAGGTAAAGTATCGATATAGATATAGTAATTGTACACTTATGCTCCTATGGGAGCGTATGTGATCCGCTTGATCTCGCCACCAGAAGGCCAAATATTATGTGGTTATGGGGCTGTTTACATGCCGAAGTATAAAAAAATATTTATTGCAAACAGAAGTAAGAGCCGTAACAAAAATAAATAGTGTCGTGAGAAATCTTAAAATGCATTTGCTAATCGGACACTTAAATTTTTATACGAATTTTTTAAATTATTACATTGTTAATAAATTAAAACACCCTGAGAATCTCATTGTTTTATACTGCTATCGTCATGAAACAAACAAATCTATAAATAATATAAATGACAAAATGTTCAAGTGCATCTACTTCTGTATAAGCAGGTACTGACACGAAAACACAAGAGATGTAAAAGTAACATCTGTGCAATGCAATGCTTCTTAACGAACGGCGGAAATCGTTGCATACTTGCGATGTTCAAACAATTGCCCAACAATTCGCAAAGTTAACAGAAGCATCTGCGAAAGTATCAGGCGCTCAATGACCCACGTAAACATCACTCCGGGTTCAATGTACTCGCGATCGATCGAGCACGCACTGCGTGGTGCGCGCCAAGGATCGTAAACGCGTGACAGTGTCGCACGGCCCGACCCCTGCATCCTCCAGTCAGCTGTTCGCTTCGCATGTCAGCTTTTCCTATTGCGGGACCGGTTTCAGAAGTCGCTGCTAGCCAAAGAAAACTTCTGTGGTCTACTGCAACCTGGCCCGTAAGCACGTAGGTCTATATCTCTTTAATCGCGGATGCAAATTCGTGTCTTAGCACAGCTCGTCGTTCCTAACGAACATTAGTCTTGTGTTTCTAACGAAGAAAAGCACATTTCATTTCTTTCCGACGAAGGAAAGCACATTTCAAATATGTCACGAAGAAAAGCACTTTTCAAATTTTGCTGTGAAGAAAAGTAAATTTCGGAATTTTACGAATGACACTTTAATACTTAGCCTTTTACCTACAGCGTAAAATTTAGTAGAGCTTCTAATACTGCGGTCGATCGTCACTCATCCAAGAATAAGCATGTCGCTAACACTAGTGTTACTTAATCTGATCGTTCGGTTCATCGCATAATCGGACATACTTCTAACAATGTCTCTTTGATAATCACGATTTTGCCGTGATGTAAATCCCGTCGAAGAGAGTGAGTTTCGACCAATTTAAACCCAGGATTGTCATGGAATGTTAACATGTCTTGTTCCACCTGAATCTGTACCAGTGCTCTGTTACTACGCTTTCTATTTATTATTGAAACCTCGATATAAATAAGGACTTTTTTGCCAGGTGTAAATGCAAATATAAATGAATCAAGGTTTTTGTCAGTATACGCCGTACCATTTTGCCGTGGTATTTTACAGGTGTAATTGCCTGCTGAGTAACATTTTATTGGCTTAGAATCGTCAAACGATTGATAACGCAAGACATTTTTGCGCGCTCAAAAATGCTCCGCACTGTAGGAGATTAACCGATGCAATAAAAAGCAACGGCATTCAGGCTAAATTTAAAACACGTTCATTTTGGAATTCGAAGAAAGAAGAGAATGCCTTATATATCTCACTGTTTTAAAACTCGGACAGAAATTCAAGAAAACTCCTTCTTCGAATTCCCACAAGTAGCTTGATACGTATGTACAGGCCGCATCTCTTTAAGATGACCGAAATAGCCAGCGTAATAAAATTCTGCATGAGCGTCAATTGCTGGTACTAATCGCTGCCTGAAAAATCACTATCTTTCAAATAATGCTACCTACTCCTGTACGTGTCGAGTCGTTAGAAGCACATAATATTTGATATCGGCAAAGATCTAAAAACCGATATATGCGAGCCAAGATGACTGCAAAGAGAAGAGGTTGGTGTTGGGCCATCTACGCTGATGCGTTGAAATTGATTTGCCTCTGACGCGTCATTTAAAAAAAAAAATATGCCGCGGCGCTTCAACTCAACTGAAATTTCACAAATTTCACCGTTGTGACCCGTTGTCGCAATGTGAACACTGTTTCTATACACATGATACGTGCTGTTCATGTATACACATCACTCGTTTCGTAATAATTGCCTCCTCGACTTCTTTTATTTCTTTCTGGGTTTCTTTTTCGTTTAATCAATTGCCAATCAACAATTTAACATCATAATTGGACGGCATTAATTAATTATTAAGAAACTGCTGCATAACAAACGGACACCTTTTACTGGTTTAATCTAGTATATAATTTAATTGTGACTATATATCCATGGTATATAGGAGAAAATAAAATAAAAAGCAATATACAGGTCTATTTCGGTGCGATGAAAGTTCACTACAATGCGGTTTCTGTCGAGAAATTAGCAAGAAAAATTAATTAATAAAATTAATTGTGTAAGTCTGTATTAAACAAGCTAGATGATTTTTATTGCTTCAATTTATTTACGATACCACCTAGGCAAAACATTTCCAAACACCCTCGCATCAATTTATTTTCTCGTCATTTCTCTCGGCGAGAATAATAAGCTCGCCCAAGCTTTTTAAATAAACACTTGCCGTTTCGGTCGCATTCCCCGGTTCCACGCTTTTAATCGCTAACAAAATTAAGTGAGGCCAGATTTCCTCGCAAAAATGAAAGAAAGTTGTTCGCCGGGGGTAGCACAAGACTGCGCACGTGTGTGCACTGCTAAAGAAGAGAAGAGGAGGAGACAACGAAGAAAGGAATTTCGAGTAAAATCCATGTCTCAGATTGTCGTCGTCGTAGTTCTTTTTATTCTTTGTCTTCGTTGTTGAAAAGAGAAATTACACGCTGAGAATAAAGATCCAACGGTGTAACTGCAGCAAATGTCAACTTTCAGCGGAATTTGGTGAGAAGAGTTGGAGGGGTCGAGTAGGACAAGAATCGCAGGAAGCTACTGTCGTGACACATTTTTGGAATACGTAATTTCGTTTTTATTTCATTTATGCAGTTTAAAAATCGATGCTATTTTTCTGTCTTATTCTCAATTTATTCATTACGCGAACGCGTTCCTGCTTCCGATCTAATGCACTGTTAAAAATTTTGTGCAATTAAGGGGACAGAAACTGTTAAAGTCAAGAAAATATTTACATCATAATACCTTTTTTCAGATTTTAACACTATCTTGTCCTCTTAAAAAAAAAAAAATTTAGTGTATTGAGTTTGCCATCTAATAAGGACACACATATTGTTAAAATCTTACATACATTTTTTGTATTTCATTTACGAGTGGAAAACATGGATTTTGTGTAAATTTGTTCTAAAATTTGTCGTGTTCTTCGGCGTGTGGTCCATTGCGCGATCCATTATGCGAACGAGTTGAGAAACATCCAGCGGCAGCTCTGGGGACTCTTCGGAGAACCTGAGAGAGGATGACTCGGACGAAGACAAGGCAGGATACGCCCAGAAAAATTGCATACGTCCCTTATACCCGGCCGTCGCCGTTCACGATGACATTGCGCACACGCGCATAACGAGATCAAGAGAGAAATGACCGTATGGCCGTGCGATCTTTGCCTCATTTATTTATTTTGCCCCTAGGGCCACCCGCTCTCGCTCACTGCATCTGATATTGTGTTAATTAGGTCTCGTCGTTTACGTATGTTTAGAGTTGCTTAGACCGAGTTTCATGGCGGCCCTCATGGGGAGCTTAATTAATTCAGCGCCGAAGAGCACACGAGACAGCGTGAGAGGGAGAGAGAGAGAGAGAGAGACGTATTCATACTTTACCACCATCGTACTTCAGCGTCCTCAGACTGACGCTGTGCGTTGGACAGAGAGCATATGTAAATTACATATAGAGATCTTTATTTTTGTGTTGATGACGATCGCATAAGATTATACGTATCTTTAAATGGACTTTCGATGTAGCTTGAAAATCGAAATCAGTTCTGTTATCTGTGCAGTTTCATCCGATTCTACTTAATTATTACAATTACTACTTTTTTCAATGATCGATCGACTAATTAACTATTTTAATACTTTTCACTTTCTTTTACGTAGTCGAAGAGAGTGAATTAACTAACGTTCAGGTAAATCGATAGCATTGTTTTTATTTTTCTAATGTTTCTTATGATTTTATTTAAATTTCAAAGAATTGTTCTTCGAATTGCATACAGCAAACGTTTTATTAACTTTAAATTTATTAAAGTCCTGCGAGGTTAAGGCTAACTTTCGAAAGTGTTATAGGTCACGGTAACTCGTCATAGATCGAGAAGTTAAAATGAACTACAAATCAGAAAATGGAAACTCGGTGATAAACAAATTTATAAAAAATAAACGTAAATATGTCTCGGTTGAGAAGCTTGGATTGGAAGTAAATAGGCTTTTAACTAATTGAAAAATTTAGCCGGTACTAAAATAATATTAATTGAAATTTTACTTGCATACTGCTCCGAAGGCATAATTTTTTTCCTTCGGGGTGAGATAATAAAGCGGATGTGTAGGAGGGGGCTCGACTGCAACGCATCTGCGTCAAAATTGATAAATACTCGCTGGTAGTTGGCACGCCGTTGCTCTTTCTCCCAGTGCTCGCTGTCAGTAGTCGTGCAATTTCAAGCGACACGATAATAAATAGAATGAGAAGGACGATGACCCAAACGATGGCCGGGTATCCTGTGCACGGCTCGATTCATCGTGCTACGAGCCTTGTACGCCAAGCGGCAGCTCGGCCTTTGTTTCCTAGCCGGACCTCACGAACTCGCCGCGAAAAAGTCGGGGGAGGCTCGGTGCGATATACCGTTTCAGAACGACGAGTGGCTACCGCCCTCGCTTTTCCCCCGCTCGATGTTCGCGGCGAGAACCGAGGTCCGAGTGCCATTGTAATGCCGGGCTGCGGTAATCGCCTAGACGCTCGGCAGCAAACTCCAGACCCCCTCGGTCGCGGGACTTGATTTTTCAGATTTACGACTCTGCGGGGATCGGCGAAAGCTCGCCTCGCGCGACCTCGTGATCTGTCAGGCTGATCGTGAGCTCGGCGTGAATGTCGCTTCTCCTTTATGGGCATCGATCTTTTTCTCTCATCGATCTCGCGCGAAAGCCTCGGCGAAATCGAAAGTCGAAAGTTCGATTAAAGCCGCGGTCGCGGAAAGGAGCTCTGCCTGCTTACATATCCAATCCACCTTCGATGCTTATTGTTACAGCTAATCGCTGCCTTTTTCCACACTGCACCTGAGTTACAAGAGTTATCCGCTTACTGAATCTTCATTGCCACTTAAGTTTACGACTGCACTGAGTTGCTAATGCAAGTCCGTATATAATGTAAATCCTCTTAAGCGTCTTCGTGTCACGTTCGTTTTAAAGTATTACAGGCTCCGCAAGGCATATTACCCTGCAGAGCTTGTAATGCGCAAAATTTCCAAAATCTTACTTAGCTATAGTACGGCAAATAAAAAGCATAACATAAATAATAATAATGTATTGGTATACCCTTTCGCCGAGCCTTTCGCCCTTTTGCGTGTCTCCGAAAACAAGGATTCGCAATTTGTGCAAAGTAACCAATCGTATTTCGCCTCAGCATGGTCTAAATGCAATGAAAAGCTCGAAAGACTGGTAAAGAAAGGCTGCACGCTGCTTCCGCAGATTTCTCGCTAATACAATCTCGCTTGGACGATCGCGGCAAAAGGAAGGCGGCAAACCTGCAAACGCAGGACACACGCAGGGAAGACACGCGTTTTATCGGAGAATGCCTCAAGCGGGCGCTCGACCGCTCGGCGAGCCTCCAATGCCTCCATCTCTCACGTGTAGCTGGCCTACCCTGCACTCGAATACATTTGAAAGTTGATTCTTCCCGCGCGCGAGCGAGTCCGCCGCCTTATCTCGACTCCATTTCTCGAGAAATGCAGCGCCGCTGCGGAGAAACGCACGCGCGGTCTCGCGCTATGGCACGAGCACGCCTAAAAAAGCCTAAAAAAAGGAGGAAGAAAGTTTCGTTGTCGGAGCTCGGAAGGTCAGGGCGAGAGGGGCTCGGAGAGGGGCTACGCGCTTACGCTTATACGATTGTCGTTTTCTAATTAGTTTTTATACAAGCCGAGCTGGTCTGTCCGTGCTTAGCATCTTTGTAAGTTTGTGCATGCTCTACCGTAGCCGCTATTCGCTAATTTTCTCCTGAACAAGCGTTCTTTGCAAATGTGCTTTTCATCAGCCTCTACATTGCTGTATGGTTGTGCTTTAGTTAGGAATAAAGTTTTGACGAGCACTGGATGGCGGATCATGTAGGTTAGGTTCTCCAGTCAGAGGTCAGACGCACCGTGAAACCGGAAAATCCCAGTGCCTCGGCCGCGGCTCGCCGAGAGGAAAGGTAGTCGGACTGTCGGAGCTCGGAGCAGCGGGTGTCGTTAATGCGCACACCAGCACCGATCTGCGTGCTGCACACAGGCCTCCTCTCCCCGCGCGAGCGCGATCTCGCCTCCATCTCTCCGAGTGCTGCGCTGCGCCTCGCTCGCGAGCTCCGCGCGTGAGTCACCGCAGCCGAGAGCCTCGTTGTAATTCATCGAGCCGGCGATGATTGGCCCCTCTCTCCGCAGTCCGCGCCTCCGCCGCGGCTACTTCGGACGTGCCTATCGAGTATCGCGCTTGTGCTCCGCGACGAGGAGATACGCGCCTCGGCGTCTCGCAGCTTATTTTTTCTCCTTTGCTTCCTTCCGTCCTCCGCGTCAGTCCTGCAGTGATAAATCGAGCGAGCGGCTCGTGATAAGACGCGAGGATGCGCGACTCGCGAGCGGGAGCCACCCAGTTCGCCAGTACAGCCGAGGCCGCTGAGCGCGACGGCGCGTTGCACGCTGCTATGAGTCGGTGACTCGCTACTTGTGTCTCGCGCTACACGCACCTGCGCGGCTGCGCCTTCGCTCGATTTTTTCATTTTCGCGAGTGTCCGCTGCAAAGCACCAAAAACAAATGAAACAGTCGCGCAGTTTGGGCTTCTTTTCTTCGCAGAGTGTGGATTTCGAGACTCCGAAATTACGACGGCGTGCGCTCTTGCATCTCAATGCCATCATTAGCCTCGATAGGTGCATCGAAGAGATCGTTTACACGTGTTCCTCAATACTTGTTTTCCTCAAGCAGATGGACGTGCACCGCGAAAGTGAATAATTTATTTATGCTATGCTCAATTCGAGCTTTACTCCGGAAAATTGATCGCACGTGGACGATTGAGAGAGCGCTTGCAGTGGCTAGTGCATAGGCCAACTTTTAGCCAGTGGCCAGGCGAAACTAGCGGCCAGTGGAGCAACTAGCTGATGGAGTAAACCCCCCAAGGTATGGTTACTCGCACGCATTTCGATTAATTGAGACTCATTGCGATCGATGAGCGGATTGATTGGCAGCTCATTGATAAGTCCGAGGGGTATTGAGGACATCCAGCCTATTTTTTAGACGCTAACGTACAACATATACATTTCCTCGTGGAGAACGCAACGGGTAATTGCGATGCACCGCGTGGCGCAGCCGTGGTGTTGTGCAACTTTTCGCATTCCGCTGAAAACGAAAATGACGTTTACATATCTCTGAACGCAATTCTTTTCTTCTTTTTTGGTTCTTCGCATTACAAACTACTCAACATGCTTATAAGTTTCTTAATTCATTTGTAACTTTTTCAAATGTCGTAATTTGCAAATAATCCTGGTGTACAAACAATTAAGTTTTCTTCCTTTATTCCATGCAGCTCAAAATTTATTCATAAAAATTATTAACACCTTTTTGAGGAGATTATTTTAAATTACTAAATCTATGCATGAAGAAAATGATACTGCAGATTTAACTATAATGTACTTGAAAAGCGTTATTTAAGGTAGTAGTCGAGTAAAACTCAAGACATGATTATGACGTTATTTGCTATAAGCTGTTAAATGTTTAGAATGCTCAACGGCATCCTTTTCAAAATATTAATTCTCAAAGGTTGGACTTTTTGCACGTGAAGCATATGGTTATGGTGCCACTAAAGTGACATTTTTAATGATTGACACTAAATTAAACAGTGAATTTCTACAAAAAACTAACATAATATTTGAAACAGTGACAGAAATATATGATGGTCACAAGATAGGAGTTATCAGCGGTTTCGTTTTCAAATTATTTTAATATATAAAGTTGCGTTGTTTATCGCGCGCTGTGAGAGCAAAGAGAAAGGTGTGTATAGATAACCGAGAGAGACCTAAGAGACAGAGCTAGTAGAATCATAGAGTTATTTCATTTTTTGGTCCATTTTCTAATGGCAACCATAATTGATGAATTGATGGTTAGGTATTTATACAAAATGGTAAACAACTAAGTCAACTGTACAATGACTGCAGAATCGGAACTAAGGTTAAGAGACATAGCTGTTTTGATTTCGAATATCATTAGTGCAGCTACATTTTTCAATTGCGTGTGTGATCAGCTTGGTATAAAGTCATCAGACGGACAGGCGCTCTTCGCCTCTTGATTTCGTATGCCAATAAAGCGGCGCATTACACGTGTTTTCCTTGCAGCGAGGAAAAAAGGAGCGATGTGTACTAGGACATCGACGGCTTGTATAACATCTGTGGGTGGATGAAAAGGAAGAAAAGGGCAAAAGAAAGGAGAAAGAATAAAAAGAGATAGATAGAGACTGTGGAGTGCATCATGGCTCGCGGCGAACAAGCCTTGCATGCGCCCGCGGCGCAAAAGGAAGATCGGCGGCTGCGTCGCGGACCCGTAATTCCGTGCGCAAAATCGCTTTACAAAGAGTGCATAAATCAAGCCGGTTCGCTGTGCGTCTCTCTCCCGAGAAAAGCTCGTTAATCAGGAAGAGCCGGGCCCCGGGACCCTGGAGAGCGGCTCTAGCCGCTGTCGCCGACGTCTGAACGGACTGCGCGCAGTCCTTTTTCTCAGGCCGCCCACCGAGGTAGAAGAAAACGCCGAGCTCTCTTTTGCTATCTTTGCGCTTCTTTCTCTCCGCCTCTCCGCCTCTCCGCCTCTTCATCTCTCCATCTCGCAACCCCCAATCGCTTCTTGCTTTTTCTGTCCGACTGAACCCATATTTCAGTGAAAATTGACGTACTCTTTCCGATGACACTCTTGATCTTGTCATAATTCACCGTTCAGCCATTGCGTCATTATTCTTAATTCTTATACCTGATGGGGAACCGGCCTTTTTCACGCTCTTGCATTACCGAGGTAGTAATAAGTATTTTTTTTATGTTATGGGATAAATTAAATGTACACACGTTATTATTTTAAACTACTAAAATAAGATGTTGGTGAGAAAACGCGTCGACCGCCTTGGTTCGCAGTGACCAAGCGTGAAAGGGGCTGACGGCAAGATGCGAGGCTCCTCGGTGGCAGTGAGAAAAAGAGCGGTGGGGGGCCCGGTACGCTCAGAGGAATAGGAAACTGCAGGTATGCGTATACGCCGAGAGCGAGATAGAGAAGCTAGCACTCATCCCGTTCGCCGAGTTTCCATGGAAGGAGCGCAAACGCTGGCCGTCGCCACCGTCGGCGCCGCCGCCGCCGCCGCCGCAGCAGCAATAGGAGGCGCACCAAGCACGGCGGCATTGGCACGCACGCCAGTGTCTACCTGTTGCTCGAGCGCCGAGGCCGAAACAGATTTTCATTTTCCGTAAGCACAACCGATGACAGATTGTGCGGAGCCTCTTTCGGGACATCAAGCCGAAAAGTGCATGGCGCTTTCACGCAGTAGGTGGATGCACCGCTAGTACATCGCCGGTACATTCCAAAGTTTCTTTTAGATTTGTAAGGAGTTTTGAGAGGTGCTTACAAAGAGAAACCGATTCCTCGCTAGCTCATTACCTTCCTCCAGCAATTTCAACATTGAAAAGCCAAGTTTACGTTGCCGAATGCAATTATTGACCGCTTTGGGAGATATACCAATGACTACTTCATTTTCATCGTGAACTGCTTTATTCTATTCAACAAGTATACCTCTAATCATCTTTTCAAGTAATTCGTAAAAGAAACGGCACTGCCATTCTCTGGTGATTAGTGAACTTAGTGCTTTTTAGTTAGATATTTGTGTAACATGAAAATCTGTTCAATTATAGAAATGCACACGTCGTTCAAGTCGATAAAGTGAAAAGTGCATGAAAAAAGTCATTCAAGATTGTATGAATCCACTCTGCCGTTTCACGTCTTACGTAAGAAAGCACATCTAATCGAAAATTTTTCTAGAATCTCTTGTAAGATTATCCGATGACTTAGATTACAAAACTGCGCAATTGACCGGCGATTCGTATTTAGAAGGAATCGCGTAGGATTGAGACCAGCCCACTTTTCCCCTTTACGTTCGTATTTTATGGATTTCTGATATTCAAACTCGTATAAAGGTAAATGTTGCCAAATGAACTATTACTATTGTTCAAATTCATTCGACATGACACTGAAATCGGTAGCCGATTCCAAAAATCCCAAGGAAATTGCCTAGGGCTTAATAATTTTCAGGGCTCCTTTATATATTGATAAGGTATCTGCAACAAAATTTTTGGGAGGGAACGCGATGATTTCATCGTGAAAACCACTGCATTTTCGAATCGGCTGCCAATTTCAGTGTCATTCATTCGCCTTCCATTTTTCCCAATAAGATTATCGATAATTGTTGCCTTATTTAAAATCTAAATTTACAAACTTTTTTTTATCAAGCCTGAGTCGTACAATTTATTGTTATCGAGCAATGAAATTTATGCTGTAATAATAGGCGCGCATACACACACCTATGGAAAGTTCACGTTTACACTTAAACAAGTTAAACGGGCAAACATGTACAGTAATTAACTCAAATTACACGATACTTTATAAATAGCTCGACCAATAATGGTAAACTCACGAATATTTTTTGCCTTTTTTAAACCAAAATTCGGGTGTTTATGTTCAAGTGCTAATAGTTTGTTGTGTATAAAGGGCTAAAAGTGTGCTTTTTTAGACCGAGTATGGGGTTTGTTGTACGAGGTCAAAAACCGCTGCCAATAAATTGCCACTTAATTAGCTTCCTCAAACTTAATTTTAGACTTTGACTTCTTAATTAATTTCTAATAATCTTTTGATTTAAATTTCTTTTTATCTTTTTTATATTAACCTAAGAACAAGTGTATAACACAAAAAGCCTTTTCATAAAAAGAGCCAAACTAATTCTTTAGTGATAAAATATCGAAATGAACGTGAGAATGAAAAATAAGTAAACAATTAAATGCAAATATTATCGACCAAATACAGATAGGCATTTTTCTAGTTTTCTCCTTCATTTAACCTATTTTTTAACAGCAATTTTATTTTTGACCAATTTTTAGCAATACATTAAAATTAACTAAAAAAAATACGTATTAAAATTAATATATCGACATAAACCGAATATACTAGAATTGAAGTAGAAAAATAGCCATACAAATAAAGAAATAGAAGATACTTTTTAAATTATGTTCTGTTGTATATTTGTGTATATATTTTTCGACAATCATAAATTTGTCTTTTACAGAAAATAATCCGAACAGCTCTTCGCGCGTCGCGCCTCTCAAATTCCATCGGCGTTAGTCAAAATAACTAGACGAAGTCTGTGCATTAATGCGTTCTTTTAGAAGCCGATGCGTGTCCATCTCCCCCTACTTCTTTTTCAGTCTGAGTAACAGAAAAATGTACTCGGCTGTGCTTACGCGCAACTCCAGACGACGATAATATTCCGGGGAATGTGAAACGTCAAAAGAAGGCGGAGGCACGGGTAATGACGGTCGAATACCGATGCGAGTCTAAGTAAATCCTATAGCAATTGCAAGGCAAATTGCAGCCAGTGTCGTCAACGGGTAATTAAGTAAATCGTGCACTCGATCGGATTCAAAACGGACATACTTATTATTCAGGTTTTTACTTTATTATAATAATCTTTAATGCGTCATATTGCAACGTTCCTTAGTTTTTTTTATTCGTGGTGCCTCTTCCGTATGCGTCGCAGAACGCTTTTACGGGCACCCCTACCACCTCTATGCGGGAAGCCTACTTCATCCTTCAGCAGCCGCCTAGTCGCTACCTGTGGTGCAGGGAAACCTTCTCGAGGGGAAAACCTGCACCGAGGAGCCGGCCAGGACTTTCAAACCCTGCGCAGACACAGTCGGCAAACATCGCTCTCGTTGGTGCTGCCAACTGCCAAGCCAGCCCGATTAACAATGCTTAATCGAACCGGAACGGTCCGCAGCGCAACCAGGGTATGCCCCCGACTGTACCTCTATAAAGGCGAGGCCCAGTTTCCAATTTATTCTTAGCTTAGACAGGTTTAAGTCGATTTACATAACTCGCACAAAGACTCGATACTACAGGAGAAAAAATGAAAATCGAATACCCTGAGAGCTCGGATAAGGCGAAGCATCCGTAATATGCGGCTAGCTCATCGTACCGATGGCGATAGCAGTTAGCGGAAGTAGAGGAAGTAGTAATTGCTACCGCTTGTAAAATGTCTGGATGATCGTTTGCACCTCAAGTTGCACATAATGCTCACGGAACATTAATGAAAATACCGGGAACGCTCGTGGCACTTATTCATCGTAAAATTGTGAGCGTGGGTTACAAGACAGTTATGCCCCTACTGACTCATCCATTCGCCCTTTCCATCCCGTGATCTAAGTCCAGGTTCTTTGTCATACCCAAGCTTTTTACTCTCGTCGTTGCTTTCCAACTTTTCGCGGGAGGGTAGAAAGAGAAATCGGGAGACAAGATAAGAAATCGCAGATAAGATTCGCAAAGATACGACGATTGACGTCGATTGACGTTGAGTCGGCACGTTCCTCGTGACTATGAGCGCGCGTACAACATCAAAATTAAAGAAAAAATTAAGTGTTCTCGTGCAAGTGACTTATCGTGAGCTCAGGCGACTTACGAGTGCTATTACGGCTAATTGATATGCGCCCCTTCGGCGGGCGCGGTTAAATGCGACTTACTCCATGACTTTTTTTTAGTATTACATTCTCAATAAGTCAATCATAAATTACTTTTTATGTAGTAAAATATATAAAAGTATATATATACTTGAAAGAAAAAAAACGTAAATGATCATTGGAGAAAAATAGTGAAATTACTATAAAACGAAAAATTTTCTTAAAAACATAACAACTATTGTGCTGAAAAGTAAGGATAAAGTATTTCAACCTACAAGGTAAATTTTCTTTTTCTGAATTTTTAATCATAAAGCAACATAATGAAAGCTTAACGTAGCATGGACACGAAAGGGCCGGAAGATCTGTACACGACTCGCGTATACTGTACTTTCGTTTCGTAATACATATCGCGAGTGAGTTTACTCGCCAGTCGCCACCCACAGCTGATTAAAATCCCACTCCAGGCGCGATAAGATAATGATTGAGGATTGTCGTCCGACCTCGGTTTTTTCAGCCGTATTTATTATTACATTCATAAGGGTTATAACATATTAGAAAATTGAACAGTGACGCCTTAATTTAATTGCAATTGCTCGCCATTTAGTTTTTTTAGTCTCAATGCGATACTTATCGTTAATTTATAAAGCAATGCTTACTAAATTATTTTAAAAAAGTGCAATGATTATATAATTAGCACACTGTAAGGAAAAAGCAATTACAGAAGAAAATAATAACGGTTTTTTTTCTTTTTAAAGAATTAAAAGAATAACTGCAATTAAGGAGGTTCGCGCGCTGCAAACGGACAAATATTGTAAAAGTTTTGATCGATGCTCGTTATAATTTAGTAACATAATATCTAGTGTTGTTTGAAAGAAAATTATTTAATATAATTACAAAAATGATTTTGAATAAAAGTGTGATCTTCAAACGCAGGTTTTGTTCCCTATCGAAACATTTACACAAATCCACCTGAGTAATTTATTTTTCGATCAGTGTTTATTTTTAATGGATGTTGAAGCTTAAACTGCTATTATCTAAAGATTTATCTAATGAAAGTTTATGTCGACATAAATTATTTGTAAATTCAGTTCGATAAGTCTTTAGACAATTGCTTAATGATCTCTAATAAGACATTGTTTAAATATAAGTGGATATAAGTGTTTACATCGCCGACAAAAATATTTCGGCGACTCTAAGGCTCTCTCTAAGCCTACAGAGCCCTTAGATAAAAAACGTTCGATAAAAAAGAAGGTACTGCCTGTTGGCGCAAGTATGCGTCGGTGCACGCTCATAGCAATCAGGAGTCGCTTTGTACGACAAATTGCAATTGCATGCGCACAGGTCAAATGTACGTGTCCTCCCGGCTATTTTGACTGCGCGAGAAAAGCTCAGACAAAGGGTAGAGAAGAACTGCACAGGGCTGCGCAGTAGAACTGCACACGTGCGCTTGGGCTTTTTGTCTCTCGTGACTCAAGCTGCTGCTGAAGGGAGGGGGCTAAGTCCATAAAGCACGTGGCGCGTTTATTCAGCGCCACGCGTGAATCAGCCCCGTGCCGTCGTGCAGCGAGCTTGGCCGCCTTTATGCCGCGGCGCCCGCGAGATGTATCCGAGATGTATCTCCTCCTATTTTCGAGTCTTCCCCGTGCGCTCGACAAGTTTATCGGGAGAGTGCGGCATTTTCGAAATAGACGCGTCGGCCAAGTTGTGCGAGCCTCGTAAAGACTGAATTAGTCGGGTGTAAACGCACCGCGGATCGCTTGCCGCTTCCGACGAATATTCATGGAGTCGATTGTCGCCAGTGGATTTTCTTCGCACTCGCTTTTTTACCTTGACTTTATTTAAACAGACACCAACAGAGACTAAGTGTTTCGGATTAATGGATCGGGGGATTCGTGTGACCTGCTGTCACTTGGGCGTCGTTCAAAACTCTACCCGAGCCTTCTTTATTTTCGTTCCCTCAAACTGCAGCTATATTTAAATATTTACTAGTGATAATTTTCCTATATTTACCTATTTAATCTCGCTGTGACTTGAAATCTTTTTTAAAATTCTAAAATTTACTCATTATGTTTCATCTTGTTTATTGTGGTGATGGTTTCGCTCAGCCAACCGTCAGTAGCTTTGTGAATGAAAGCGTCAATTATTTGATTGACCATGTTTTATATACAAAATGAATTTATAATTTCAAAGTAATATCTATCTCCGCACGAGTCTCGACTTTTGTAGTATACTATTAATTGAAGGCAAAGACAATGTGCTACAACACTGAAACTAAAACAATCACGAAAGAACAGATTTTTTTATAACTCTTTTTAAAAAAAATTGCATACGGGAAGCGATTTTTGCGCTGAAACAGTTCCGTGAAACATGTGTAACATTACTCGGAGAAAATATGCGGGATTCCTTACGCGCGTTGCAAAATATAAAAATACTAATTTTGAATTTCAGAGAAATGCGATGGCGACTATTTTTCGCAGGAAGCATGATTCTTGTTTCAGAAAAGTATTTCTACCACAAATAACTCGACTCTGCGATAGAAAGTTTTTTCTTGCTTGAATTCTGCTTGCCCGAGGACATAGAGGAAATTGCTCATTAGTTGTCTAAGTAGAACCATCTGAAAAAGGTTTATACGTGTGGCTATTAATTTGATTTTAAGAAGAGAAACAATTTGCAAGATCGCACTGAGACAATATCCTCCCGGAGCACTGGACGTGGCAGCGAAAAGAGCACATGCGCCCATGCGCGTAAAGAAAAAGGTGTAAAAGAAAAGGCGAGCGAGCGGGCGAGTGCGCGAAGATAAACATCCGCCTAAAAGTCTTTTCCTGGCGTCGGCGAGCTTTAGAAAGGCGCATGCCGTGGAGCCGACCGAGAAGGTGAGATCGCGTGTCCGTGTGTGTGCGTGCCGCGGTGGCGCCGGGTTTCACGTCTGCCGCCACTAAATAGGGAAATTGGAAACGCTGCGCGGTTTTCGTATATACCGTTGTTTCCGCAAGCGCGAAAGGATTTTCTCGCAGATAAGGAAGAGGTAAATTGCGATTTATTTATTGGCGATGATCCAACCGGCGCCTGCGGCCCTGCCAGCTGATTACCGCGACTATCGACTACTTTCCGACTATAATTGATTCGCGAGACGCTTGTAAGCGTTAATTTAATGATTTACTTTTATTGGAATGTGCCGTTGGGAAAGTTTATTCGAAGGAGCTACTTTTTCTCCTGAAAATTATCAGCACTGCAATTTTTTATTTTTCAAATTGAAAATACCGAGTCTACACTACTTTGTAGTATAGGCTAGGTACTGAAAATAATTTTGACTGAAAATCTTAAAAAGGAAGTAAAAAATAAAATTACCTACAGTTCTGTGAATGATAAAGTTTATATAAAGTTGTAAATACGTAATAAATGTAAAAGAATTTGCTTACGTATGGAATAAAATCGCGTTAGATAATTACTATCGACACACATGCGAGACATAGCAAACACTAGTGAAAAAGATAGGTCGAGGAAGAACACACAAAGGAAACTGAATTAATGGACATAATTGCAGTTTCTTTTTTTGCCGAACAAGATTAACGTGTGCGCATTTTCATGAAAAACCTCTCTCTGCCCACTGCTTTATCCACTGCTCGAACCTTCGTGCCCGAAAATTTGGAGTAAGGAAATTTGTAAATTGTATTTTTGGGTTGGCTGTATGCGTGACTGAACAAGTTTTCCTAAATGTAGTGAAGATCGGCGACTCTCGGTGATGGCGCATTTTGTAAATAGTGAGTGGACTACTTATAGTTAGTAAATCGCGTTAAAGTAGACGAGATTTAGGGCGCGTCGCTCGACGAAGTGAAAATCGTCTCCTATTTTTTCAGCGGATAGTTAGAAGGAACGGCTCGTGTGATTTAGTTTAATATTTATATGCCCGAGGAAACTTGCTCAAGCTTCAGAGCTCTTGGTCGGTTATGGCTGTACTATATTGGTTCAGTAGTCGAGAGAGGGTATCAGGGAAGAGCGGCATGAAATTTTTTAGAATTTTATAAATACATTTATACGCGTGTTTAGCGAGATCGTACAAGGATGATGGGAAGGTTTCTTTCTTGGCCATTCGATCATGTAATAAAATGAGAATAATATAAATTTAATTAGCTACTGCGTGCTATAAATTACTTATAGCAGTGAAAAAGTAAAGGAAAGTCTATTTTTTCTAAGCAGCATAAAGCTCCAATTCGGTGTGGCGCGTTGCTGGAAAAACTCGAGGCAAAACCGCAGATAAGATACACTCGCATGTTCGGATTCCGAGCGCGGCGCCAGTGGTTCGCATGTCAAAAGAGTCTGGAATTATGCGCTTGGGCGGTTCTTGTTCTGCCCCCAGCAGCCTTATGCAATGACGAGGATGGATTCGGTTACGCTGATTTTCCGTCGCGCAAGCATATCCAGTTAATGGCTTTAAAAAGCGCATATAAAGACGGGAGCATGCCGATAGTCTTCTCTCACTTCTGTAGGGATCGCCACGAGGGCTAGCGCGCGCGGCCCGCTTTCTACATTGTTAATTGATTTTTCGCGATGCGATCACCGAGACAAGCGGACTAATTGCACGGTGGCACGAGCATAATCGAGAGAATAATCGGTGCAAGGCTTTTCCTCCAATCCGTGTGCGATGTTATGTGTACATCTCCTTTTCAAGGCTGTAAATCTTTGTAAGAATTGCGCCAAAAAAAGCGATTCCTTTTTGCTCGAAAGCCTTACAAAATTTATGCGACCGTCTGATTGTTTGTCCAACAGGCCCACCACCTGCATTGATAAGAAATAAAAATTTTTTCTTAGAATAGAGATGATGCTCTGTGCTTGTGCAAGCACTAGTAACAGTGAGTCTATTCAAGTGTTTTAGTATTACGCAGAAATAACAGCTTCTTTAGTGCGACAATACTTTGTTGGGGCAGCATTGAAATTGGCACCTTGAAATTTCTTGAAAGTAAAAATAAAAATTTAAAAAAATAGTTCGAGAGCAGACGAAAAAGCTGATATTTGAGGCTAGATCAAGTGATTTTTAAGCCAGTAACTAGCCACTTTCTAGCTACGTTTGCCGTTCAATAAGGCCACGATCCCAATCGTTTATACTATATCTTAATTGTGTCTGCGGTATCCCGACGGCTATACTTTTATTAATTATCAGATATCCGCGTACGATCTGAGTTGTTTGGGGAGAAAGTAATTGTACTTTTAGCGCGATTTTTGTCTTAGCTTATGCTACTAATTGTAGCCCCTTTTTCTCTGCGTGTATAGTAACTGCTATCGCAAATAAAAAAGACGGTAAAGAAAGAGTAATAAAATGTTTTGTTGCAGGCACCACGACGGATCTTGTGCCCCAGTTGCTGGGGATGTTCGACGAGATCGCGCGCGGCAAGGGCGAGCAACAGCGACAACAGCAGCAGCATGTGTTCGTACCGGCGGAGCTGCAGCAGCGGCTGAGCCTCGTGCAGAAGCGCAGATCGCGTGCCTCGGCGCTCTACGACATGGCGCCGGCGCCGGCTGACGACGACGGTGCAGGCTATCGGTTGGAGGAACTCGCCCCTGAGCGCTCTGTCGCCCCGACGATCCTCGTCGAAGACAAGCTCGCCAGACACATTGAGACCTCGCCAACACCCCTCAGGTAACTTCACTGCCTTCACAACCTAATAAATTAGAGTAACTGTTGCATACAGCTTGTATACATCTCTCATTCAACTCTCATTTCAATCTTTCGAAAAAGTATTTTATCGAGTTTTCTGTTAATATTTAAAAATATCATAAAAATATGTTTCTGAAAATTTCTTTTATGACTGAACGTTTACTAAAAATGAATATCCTTTATAAAACGATTTTAGATATGGTGGACTGAGGTGCAGGTCGCAGCAGACGAGCAGCCGACCGGTGTCCGGCAGCTCGATCGGTTCGAGCACCTCGTCGAGCGGATGCAGCAACCAGGGGGCCGCGACCGGCGCGGCCAACCCATATTTGGCCTCGGTTGAGTCGCTTGCCGACACTTGCGCCAGTTCTCAAGGTGAGCGCCGCATCGTGGCAGCCGCGGCAGCCGCGGTAAAATAATTCCGCGCGCGGAGAAAGGTGCAATCGACGGAAAAGATAGCGAGGCGCACCGTTGTCGCTCTTTTTGGAGATAGCGTTGCGAGACCGAAAGTCCGACCAGGGCTTTACCGCTCTTTCCCACTCAAAAATTTCATAATTCAACTAGCTACTACTTTCCTTCTTCATTCTCTTTAAATCTTTTAAAGGTTCTTTCTGATTCTTAAGATCTTTGGCATCTAGAAAGTATTAATATCATTATACAATTTTTATCTTACTCCAAAATCATGATTTAAAAATGCCTTGCTTATTTTTCACCTACAAAATCCTTTCGAATTTATTGGTATTATACTAAACTAACTGAATAACACTGTCTCAATATCGTTATTCTTTTATGTCTTTGGATAATGTAGCAGTAATATGTTCCAATCATCTTTGCAAATATTTTAAATCTTAACTATCAACATCCTGAAAATGTCCAACTACCTTAGGAACAACGCGTTCTATTCTATTCCACTCTTTCTGTTAACTCTGACTTTTTTAAGCTAACTTTTGTTATTTATAAAATAATAACTTTTCTTTGTCGTTAATCTACTAAACCGACTTTTTGCGGAATTCCGTATCTAATCCGCAAAATTCTATTTTTTCCTTTAGTCACTTCGCTCGCGTTCCACTTAAACAGATTATTAGTTATAGGTATGGTATGACCATAGTATGCACCACCATTGCTGGTGAATTTTATGCCATTGTGAAATTCCATCCCGAAAATTCAACGTAATCCGCCTCGGCGTAATTTGGGGTCCTTATCATTTTTTTAATACCTCGCATCCCGAGTACTCGTTTACATAAACGGACGCTTTCACTCGCACGCCCCTCGCCAGGAGGACTCGGCCACTTGTCTGGCGCGGGGGCGTCTCTCTCTGTCTCTCTCTCTCTCTCTCTATTCGTGTCGTACGACACTCGACATTCTCGGAGAATTGCGGTGACTGGCCGCCGGCCAAATCGGACTTTCTCGGGTACGGATTCACGTCCAAATTTGTTCTCTGCGCTTCTTTTTCTCTTTGCATAATATTTTCTTTTTTCTTCAACTGTTGCACAATTTCATAGGTACAATTTTGCGCGAACGGCTTTAATCTGGAAAAAGCGCCAATAACGAAGCGATGCCGCACGAAAGGATGCAAAAAGATGCCGACTATTCGAGTCAAATATCATTTACATATCTGATTAAACTAATTGCGTTACTCGGAAATGAAATTGAACAAGATCGATGGGGCAAATTATATTTCCTTCGAAATGTTGTTGAAATCGCGAGTTTGATACATTGAAAATGATATGTTATTCCTTTAATTAGCGCTTAAAGAAAAAAAAAGAAAAAGCAAATCCCGTTGGATGATTGAATGAGAGAATCAGCTGAGAGCCTCTTGAGGCTAGAATATTGAGGGATACTTTGGTCGCGCTGGTAATAGTGCCGCGAGGTAAGATGTCGATCGGTATGGATGCCTGCAGGTTCCGGAGACAGCGGAGTCGTGACGGTATCGGAGTCGAGCAGCGCTGGCAGCAGCGGCAGCGGCGGGGGCGGAAGCGGCAACAAGATTCGGCTATCGGAGGTGGAGCGAGCCACTGCCGCGCGACCTTTCGATGAGCGCAGGCCGCGCTACTGCGACCCTCAGAGAAGTCCCGTCGAGAGGGTTCTGCTCGAGATCGTCGACACCGAGTCCGACTACGTCGAGGACCTGCGACAAGTCGTTCAGGTCTGTATATACGACTAGCCGGTTTTCGCAATCCTTGTTTCCTTATCTCTCTTTTCTCTTTTTTATTTTTTCTTTCTTTTGTCCCTTTTGCACCACTGGATGATATTTGGATTTGCGCGATTCGAAAGTATTTTGCAGATCCATGGATGTAAATAAAATTGTTTGCTTTGCTAGAAAAAAAATATTGAATTCGAACATTTTCTCACTTTAAATATTTTAAATTCCTAATATTTCTTTATTTGTTAAATAGAATTAGTAATGTAATTATTTATTTCAGGGTTATTTAACTGTTTGGCGAGATGATCCTGCATCGTTGATTCGAGATTTGCAGCTGAATGGTTTATTTAGTAATATAGAAGATATTTATGAATTTAATCGGTAATCAATCTGGATAGGTTTCGATTTAAATGAAAAAAGCTACTATATTTTCTTGTACTTTCTTTACGATTAATATATTTTGTAGGAATTTCTCTTCCGCGTTGGACAGCAGTGGTCTTGATCCAATCGTAGTCGCTAACACCTTCATGGAACACAATACCGGTTTTAAGGTGTACACAGAGTATTGCACAAATTACCCAAGGTAAATACAGCTCGTGGAAAATAACTTGAAATAATTACTGTGTTTTTGTCTTTTTAGTCGTATTAATTAAATTGTTTTATTAATGATTTTTTTCTTTTATTTAATTAAAGAACTGTCTCTATACTGACTGACTTGATGGGTCAAGACGAGATAGCTAGAGCCTTTAGGGAACGACAGGCAGCGCTTGGCCATGACCTTCCACTAGGCTCATTTCTTCTAAAGCCTGTACAGCGAATTCTCAAGTATCGACTACTTTTGGAGGTAAATATCTAAACAACGAAAAACACTTGACAATAGAATTGATATTCAAATACCATGAAAGGCTAAAATTTTGTTACATCTGCAGAGTTTGTTGAAAGAGTTTGAGGCCGATAGGACAGAGGTGAGCGGTTCGGAGCGTGCAGCGATCGAAGGCGCGCTGGAGGCGATGACGGGGATTGCACGGCATATAAACGAGATGAAACGAAAACACGAGCACGCAATACGCGTCCAAGAGATTCAGTCGTTGCTTTATGGCTGGCCGGGTCCCGATCTCACGACCATTGGCGAACTCATAGCTGAAGGCAGCTTCCGTATGCGCGGAGCCAAGGCTCCTCGCCATGCCTTCCTCTTCGACCGAATGTTGCTCTTGACCAAAAAACGCGAGGACGGAGTGCTCGTCTACAAAGCACATATTCTAGTCAGTATTTACTTACTCGCTCTTTCTTGTACTAACAACACGTATTTTCAAATCTAAATATTTCCTTTAAATGCATCTCTCTTCTCTGCAGTGTTCAAATTTAACTTTGATGGAAAGTATTCCTGGAGAACCACTCACTTTCAATGTGATAGCTTTCGACAATTCTCAAATTCAGTATAAATTGCAGGTGAACATCGTTTTTATTTTTTATTTTATTTTATTTCTTTTTTATTTTCTACGTAATATTGTACAATTTAGGCCCAAAATCTCGAACAAAAGCGTGAGTGGACGTTGCAGATAAAGAGAGTAATTTTAGAAAATTATAACGCCGTTATACCCTCACACGCACGACAGCTGGTACTTCAAATTGGCCAAAATAAAAGCGAAGGTAAAAAATCTTTTTTATCAATATTAATAAAAATAGCTCGTGTTAACGATCAAGTGTTACCTAACTTATTTTCATTTAATAGATGATCTTCCATCAGAAAAGGAATGCAAAAAATCTTCCGATCATTTTGATAGAAAAATGAATAGAGAAAGACGAAGATCAGAAACTGGCCTGAGGCAAAAATTAAAGAAAGGAAGAAAGAGCGACGTATCGATAAGCACAGTGAGCACAGACGTAATTAATTTTTTTTTTCAAATTGTATATTAATACATCCATAGTACTTAGTAATATCGTCATCATTATTTTTTTTTATTTTAGAATTCTCCGATGTGTTCGCGAAAAAATCAATCAGCAGAGTCAATCAGTCACCTTGGATCAAGGGACGAAAATCTAAATCGGAGCTCCGAAATTCGAGGGTCAAAGATAAAGGTAAAAATATGGAGTACATTTTATAAATAGACTGAACTAAACACGTAATAATCTATTGCAGGATCGTTTCACGAGCTGGCGAAGGAAATCCGAACCAGGTTTTCAGTCCTACATAAGTTTAAACCCATCGGATAATGAAGAAAACAGTATTGACGTGGCCAGCGTGAATTCCACAAACAAGGCAATTCACAATCTATCTCACAATTGTAGCGAAACAGAAACAAGGCCCGAAGAGTGCTCTGAATTAATGTCCTTAACAAAAACCAAAGAAAGCAGCATAGAAGAATTGAGCAAAGAGTTGAAAACACAGCACAGGGTCGAAGAGATAGTCGGCGACATCATCATGCAAAATCAAGAGTTCCAAAAGCATCTCGGCACGCAGCAGCAGCGGAATTACAGTTGTCTACATAATAATATTTTAAAAAATGGTCACCATCGATTTGGAAAAGAGCCGGCGATCGACAGCTCTGAGGAAGAAGACAGCGATGCCGAGGAGAAGTCAGACAATAGTTCCAATAAATCGCGGTCTCGGTTCTCACGACGTGAGCAGTGTTTCGTACGCGCTGTCAATGCATATAACCAACGCAGCTTTCGTTCGCAATACGACAGCTTTCGAAATGTCGATTCAGAAGAAGATCCGATGTTCCTTCGGCAAAACTCCAGTCCGGCAAATTTGAGATCCTCGGTAAAAGTTTTGAATAATGAAAGACGCTCGCCCTCGGAGAACTTCAAAAAGCCGAGTTTTGTCACTGAAAGTAAACTTATAAAGGCAGCTTTGCGCATACGTGAGGATGGTGACTTGACTTCAGATCAAGAAGAGCAAGAAGAGCCTATCTACGAGACGCCGACGATTACCAAAAAGACTGAAAATATTAGTGATCTTAAAGGTAAAACAAAATAAACTTTCTAATATTTACTGCATTTTAAAAATCATATTTACTTTTTTTTACTTGATCTTTCATTATTTATTAAATAGATAACTCTGGAAACTATGATAACCTACAACACGTGTGGGAGGATTGCTTGCAAGCTGAGGGCAATGATACCGAAGACTGTCCTAGTAAAGCTGCTGTATGGTTGACAAAGCTTTGCGAAGGTCTACCTGATCAACCTCAGAAGTGTGGCTCTCTTCCTCGCAGTTTTCAAATGATGAATACAATGGATCTTAATCATGTATCTAAGTCGAGGTTTCTTCAGCGAGACGGTAAATCGATGACGGAGCGTCCTTTTACTATAGCCTCAGATAAACCAGCGGAGATTAATTTAGAAGACATGGAACGTTATGCCTCGAACTGTCAAGGATCGGCAAGGATAGCAAAATTCCCAACTACAGGTTCCTCTTCGACATCATCCTCTAACTTTTTTTGTTCCATGGACGACTCATCTTTCACGGACACTGACTCAATATCAAGGTCAACTACTTTATCAACTAGCACTCACGTACATCCAGATCATAAAATTTACAGAGCCAATGGAACAATGCATAAAGGTAATTTTTTCTTATGATTAGATTTAATTCATACTTTCAATTGATTTTTATAATATTTCATTATTGCACATTTCAGAGCTCAGTAGTGTTTCAAGTTTACGCAGTGTGCTATCGAAAGCTGGAAGTCGCTTGCAAGGATTGCGGTCCAGTCAAAGTACAGAGACGCTTGAGTGTGGTGATGATTCTGAGCGAACTCGTTATTTCCGTTCATTTAGTAAGCGCAGTAAAAACAAAAAGGCCTCCTTGAAAGACGTTGCTTCCCTGGATGTCGACGAAGTAGTCGGTTGTGCAGCCACAGGGATAAATGGTTCCACTATTCGGATCGAATTGCCATATCACAAACAAGGTAGTCCTAGTCTTGGAGCTCGGATAGCTCAAGCAGACTATGCAGATCCTACAATATTGTTTTCTGAAAGCCGGCGACTCTTAATTAGTTCAGAATTGGGTATAAGGAGCAGTTCTCACCAGGAGGCTGCAAATCATGAGGCTCACATTGATGAAGTATTTGATACCGTAGAAGAATCTGCAGAATGTTTGGAGGGCGATAGTTTTTACGAGAGATCTTTCGAAACGATTGAAAACTACATGGAGGGAGAGAGCGAAGAAACATTTCGAGATAGTGCAATATTCAGTGACATTGATGAATCCAGCTTCAAATCTACAGACACGGCAACGACTTCCAAAAAAGTTGCTCCGCCGGTGCCTGCCAAGGCGAAAATCAGGCGTCGAATCGCTGTGGCTGGTGACAAGCCTGTGGTAACGCAAAAACCAGCTCATCTAAAACTGCGGGCAAAAATTGTTAAATGCCGTGGACCCAGAGTTGCACCCGTTAAGGTGCCAACGACTATAAATAAAGAGATTCAACCAGACAACGGAACTGGGAAAGATGATGATGTATCGTCGGGTCAGAGTCAAGTCGGATGGGTTAAGAAAATTGTTGGGCAATTGCAAGCTCAGGTAGATGCGTGATGTGTGTACTACTTCCTTTTTTATATTTCTATGCTTCCGGAAACTTATAAATAAGTTGTTTCTTTGTTCACACTTTACGAAAAGAATTCATTGAGAATGTTAGCATAGTTCCTTATCTTAATGTTAGAAGAGTATGATTCTTTGACTGCAATAACCGTGATTTGACCAATTGCAGTTGCTAAATCAGGTGAAATGATAAAAATTGTTAACGTGTAAATGACTTTTAAAAAATTCTCAATGAAATGTTCTTTATGGATCTTTGTTATTTACAACAAGACTCGACTGCTTCAATTTTTCACTAGACTTTTCATTTGTGGAAAGTCTTAAATCACGAGTATGTTTTGAAAATATTTTATTGAAAAGAGTAGTATATATTTAAAGACAAATTATTAAGATGCAGAAACTAAATTATTTATCCAAGCGTTTAAAAATACTGTTAAAGTTCAAAATATTTTGGAGATCGTATTTCTTTTTAAAACAATTTGTGATAAAATCACTTTTCTTTATTTTTAATGACATAAAGCTAAAGCCGATAAATGTAAATTTGTGAAAATATAACTTTATTTGATTCCTGATTGACAATAAACCTATGACTTTTTAACTCATATTTTTACGAACAAAATTAAGAAATATCAAATAATTCAATAAGATAAATAAAACAAATAAAGAAATATCAGAATTATCTCTGTTACAAAAGTAAATGTTCCAAATACATTAAATCGTTTATTGTTAATTTAAAAACTATTAGTTCAAAAAATGAAATACAAAATTTTAAATATTTAAAAAACGTCTTTGATCTCTGGTCGATCAAAGATAACTCTATATTATAGTTGAATTACTTATAAAATGTTCATCCTTAAGATCATAAAAAGAATTTTACGAGCCAAAAATTGCATGTACAGAAAATTATAATTAAGAACTCAAGACAACATGTCCACCAAAATAAGGCTGAGTTTTTGCTTAAATATTTCGTAGTGAAGCGGAAATATAAGTAAATGTGTTAATAAGATTTATACACAAGCAAAAAAAAGTGATGGGACAAGTTGGCCATAATGTTGTGCGATAAACTTTGCATTTTTTACTTCTGTAGCTTTAAACTTAATGCAAATGATTTTCGAGTCTTTTTGAATCTACTGTTAAACTGTGTTATAGTCTAAACTTGCATAAGGCAAAGTACAAGTATTTTATAATTATCAAGCGTTACAGAAAAAGTGAAGGACTTTTATGACTTTGATGGAATTAGTCTTTCTGAGATTAGTAAGATTTCGAAGCCTCAGATCTCCATCCATTTAAATCGATTTATATAAATTTATGTACATTTTTAACTTTTTACAGTAAAAGACTCGTATCGAGTTATAAGTAATAATAAATGTACCTTGATTAGGAACGAAAAATGTGTATTTTTTCTATTTCCTACTTCTTCTAAAATATATTATTTAATGATTATAAATAAAGATTAGTTTGATGATTTTAAGAAACAATTTTTATTACGAGAAGTTTCTCTATGTACAGAAACATCGGCTAGTCGCTTTTACACATGTAAGCAAATGATAAGAATTGATTAAACCGACGATGTCCTCAATAATACAATAGAAACATGTATAATAATCACGATAATAAATAGATTCAATACTGTCCTATAATCGATAAATCTTTATACGATTTTTTCTCGAGTAAAAAAGTCAAACTATATAATAATGACGAACAAGAAAAAAAAATTGTAAAACAGCCGAAGAACCAAAAACAGCGACGCTTCGTTATACACATTATGTACAACCGCGCTAGCAATGTTTATTTACCATTCTCTAAAAACTTCATCTTTCTACGCGTACAGACGTCGTTTTTTCTCTAAAACTAAGTACTTTGCTAATCTTGTCTTTCTATTTTTCATCGTTTCCGTCATTCGCTCTCACATTTTCTACATTACGGTCTTCGCGCCGATTCCTTTATATATCTGCAAGTCGACTTCCATACTTACGAAGAATAGAATACATCTCTTTGCTAAACTTGCTCGGATGCTTGACGAGGTGAATTTCGTTTTTAATTCGAAATTCATTTGGCTCCTTTATACTATTTATTTTTCAATTATTAATTACATTATCGAAAAATATTTGGAAAAACTTTGATTCTACAATTAAAGATTGTCGAAGTGAAACGTAACTAATTTAAAAATAATTTATACATAATAATCTACGACTCGACGATCAGTGTTATATCAATGTTTTCATTAAATTGTAATCATGTTCAATTTGAAATTCAACTCTATCCGAGCACTCTACATATATATTTCTCTCTTCCTCTTTGCTCTACCTTATTTTATCTTTCTTAGGACTTGGAAAACGGCTTCCTCTTTTTCGTAATACGTTGTTTAAGCTCTATTGTCGCATGGGAAATATTAAAATTTTTTTAATATAGAATATGATTATTTGTAACTGAAAATTTTAGTGTTTCCACCGCGACAAAATATTCAAAGTTATTAATTTCCAAGTTCCTGGGCATTTGACTTCTTGCCCGAATAATAAAATATCATTTGGTATGATTGTGCGGAGGCAAAGCCATTTACATTCTTTATTATTCTCTTTTTGTTTATTTTGTGGTCGATGCTGACAGGTACTTTTGATCGCTGTGCTAGTCTTCCTACCTTAGCTACAGAATACTATCTTAACACCCAACAAACACCAGAACAAAAACGTCGTCGTGCCGACAACGTGCCACGTCTTCACGTCTTCACGTATTAAAACCATGTTGCAAGCACGGCCTGCCTCCAGCGTGAAGGCACGATACAATGTTTGTTGGGCATTTCCAACTTTTATTATCAATTATTTCTTCCTACATAAATTTCCTTTTATACACTCTATTCGATTCTATAAAAAATTCTTCTAATCGCATCTTTTTGCGGTGTCGAAGCAGATAAACTTTAATTTCGCATTGAAAAAGTTGAGTATTAATTATTTCAATAATTATATTCTGTTTAGCATACCGATCTTTTTTTTAAATATGTAATCAAAATTATTGTTTGAATGCATTTTTTGTTACGTTGAACTTTATGTTATTGTCCAATATCTACCTCTCCCATCTACCGATCACTGCGAAATTAATAAGTCAAATCACAACAAAACTTGAACGTTCCACTTTTTGTCGATATGTTAGCGCGCTATGCAAACGAGATTGAATTTTCAAACTCTTCTTATTGAAAGGGGAAGACAAATCCTTGCATTTAATTTCGGGTAAACTTTTTTCTCGCGTAACATGGACTTCACTATAGATATCTTTAGTTTAGTGTTTTCTTAATTTCCATCGTTTCCATTCTAAATCCGATCATCGAATGCTTTACAACCTCTAGTGTTCCGTAAACTTCGGCGCTTCGTCGTCGTCATCGTTAAAAACAATTCAAAGATTTGAGGAATGCAAAAGCTTTGATCATTTCAAAGCTGTATTAATGTATACGATTTAAATGGAGTATTTTTCTTAGTAGGCGATTCCGCTTTTTAAAGCTTCACGGAATCGGATTAATACTTACATACTGCTGTCGAACAGCAGCTTTTTTAAACAGTCTACTGATTGCAGTCTGCTGCGATTTGAATATTTATAATCTTTGCTCTCCGCGGAAAAATAAAGCTTCATGCTTGCGCAGCTTTTTCCTTTTAAATTAGTAGCTCGCTTCGTGACCCGCAAGAATGTAGAGATCAGCGCCTTCACTCTCGTTCAATGTACCGGTGTGCACTAAGTGACTTTCTAGCATGACGACTCTAAAATTTCCCAAATTGGATAAATTGCAATTATTTCATTTATTCTGTCACACATTTTACGGGTTGCCAAATTAAACACTTACTTGTCAGATCCCAACAGTCGGTAAGTTCGACTTGGGTCACTAATTTCTTGCGTAATTTCGCCGTTCTTAAAGCTGCGACCTTGCATTCCATGCTTATGAAAGGCAAGAACGCTGTCCGGCAGGACGACTGCAACAATGACAAAAAGGACTAATTTAGAAAGCCAATGATATTGAAAATGTTTATTTTATAGTTTATCACTAAATACATACTTGTGGATTCAATCTGGAAATTAAATTGTAATTCAGCCATTTGCTTTTTACTAGCTCGCGATTTTCCACTTAAAGTTACTATTTTCACCAAATCTGAAAGAAGATATAATGTATTTTATTTATTTCATTGCATATTTTATAAAGTTATGACTGTTTTTTTTTTCACTTACTATCATAACAAACAAGAATGGCATCCTTTTCAAGCTGTGCTACGCTAACTACTTGAAGATTTTCTCTTCGTGGAATGACTGTTGCTATAATACAAATTAGCTTACATTGTAAATCACACATTATCATCAGGAAAATAATAGTTTAAATCGTCAGCATTACCAGAACCGTCCATTTCTTCTAATTCATCACTATGGAACCAGCTTGCTCCAGAATTCATATTAATTAGGTCAAGTTTCAATTTATTTTGATGAAACGCTTGTTTAACAGATACACACACCATTGGATACTCCATTTCTGGAGTAATTATCATCTCAAATACATTTAATGGCGAAGGCAGTGGACATTCAAAGTATTTCAAAAGCATAAACTTGTTTAATGGGTCGTACCACTGCATTAAAAAAATTCCTGCTGGCATTGCCCCGCATAGATATTTATATCTAAGATGGAGTACAGATAATATTTAAAATATTTTTAGAATTTAATTATTAAGTCATAAACATTGCATACCCATTGTATGGATTTCGTCCTACACAGCATTTTGTGCATCCTTTTGTATCTGGCACACGAGTTGTAAGCGCAAATTTCCTCGGTACTAATCTCTCAGGTATTTTGTTCATATGAAGAGAAAACCTATGTGTTTGTTTACTTTGCATAGCTAAAAGATCATGCCTATAAAGCTGAGGTGTTTTTCCTACAAAGAAAATTAAAGTAAAGCATATCATTCTGTAGCCTATTAAGCACCTAGGGAGTAAAAGAAGAGAATGTCCCAAATTGCAGGCGAGGATAAAAAACGAGTGATTTGTCACATTCTTTATTTACTTCTGTGCTCCGCACACTATTTCTTTGCCTGGCAAGGCCAAAAATAGGGAAAATGTGAAATTATTTTTTAAATATAGAGTAGTGATAAAAATTACCTGACAAGGACATTAAAACATCTTTAATAACATACATCCAAATAGTTCGCCTTGGATATAACTGATCAATTGCCGTTTCGTGTAATTCATTTAAATTAAGATTGTAAATTCCTTCTTCAGCAGCAATTAAGAGATGTTGATCCCTTGTATCTGGATGAATCCAACTTGCAGTGCAATGTATTCGCAATGGACATCCATTGAATACCTATTATGGATTCAATGGCATTTAGTATTTGACATAATGCCTGAATGATAAAATAATTGTCACGTTATATTTTACCTTCGAAAAACAAGCTCCCATGTGCACTTTTGGTGTTGGTGGAAGTCCATTACTAATTGGTCGTGGAGGCGTGTGTCTTTTTCTGTCCCTTCGTCTTGGTGGTACTGGTGGAGTGTCCGAAAGCAAATCGGGCCCCATTCGTTCCTCACCGCTGTCCGATATTTCATTTTCTCCTGAAAAATTTTAGTGAAATTAACATTTTAAAAATTGGGGAAACAGATTAAGTATTTCGAAAAATGCAACGATTAAAGTTTATCTTTTATAATTCAATTACTTTCGAATATTTTAATAATTTATGTTATTTTTTTATTTTAATTAAAATTGTGGAAAGAGGAAAGTTGTTAATCATAGCTCTAAATAATAAAGAATTTCAATCACCCCAATAAATATTTAATTAATATTCAACTGAAATTATATTACAATAAAATTTTGTACAGTAAGATCATAATAAAACTATATTTAGTCTCATTATTGTTTGTATGATACGAAAAAAAATGGAAAATGCAGCAGTTATTCAAAAGTTAGTACCGTTAGCTTAGCAATTTACATTTCGAAGATTATAAGATGCATTCGTCGTTATCGGAGAAAGAAGAAAGCTTATCTTAAACGTATCACATGAATAGTTCAGGTAATACATGTCCAAGATATAAAGATACTAGTATAAAGAGGCAAAAAGCTGTAAATCTTGAAAATTCACGCATACGTCTTACTTGCGACTAAAGAAAGACGCGATAAAGAAGAAAGCGAAAGGCGTGATAAAGAAGAATGCAGGATCCGGCATGCCAGCGATTTCGAGTGCAGGAGATGTGATCCATCGATTACCGTTCGACTGCGGGGACGTGTCCCGCCGTCGGCCGCTGTCGGAGAGCGAACGCTGGCGCTGTCCGGAATGAGCTGCACCCGGAATCAAGGCAGTCGCCCCCACCGTCGGCCCTGAGCTCCCGGACAGCTCCTCCATGGAGCTGTGTAACCGCCGGGGACTCGTTTGTGGCCCTGGCGACCAGGATCCCCATATACTGTACACTCTTAAGCCCACCTTCACCCGCCTCCTCCTCTCTTTCCCAGTTTAATCTACGAGCGATCTCTCTCTCTCTCTCTCTCTCTCTCTCTCTCTCTCTCTCTCCCTCCTCTCCTCTCCACTCCAATCTTACTTACTCGAATGTAATATTCTCTAAGATATAATTTACCTATCACCATTTTAGTTTAACAATTATACACTTGTTGCCTTACTGTATATTTTTCAAAGTATCAAATTCACAAAGTCTCATTGCCTTTCAAGTTCATGCAAATTTTCACAGCATTTGTGCAAGTTCTAACAATCTTAGGTAACACAAAATTAAAAAAAAAAAGAAGATATTTTTTGTGAACGAATAAAGAATAAATATAAATATTCTATTTAAATATCTGAAGTAAACGTAAAGTAAAATTTAAAACTTTTATCATACACACATATATATGTACAGGATAATGAAATTGCCTCATCTAAGATTCTACAAGCTCTATAGTAGTTTTAAATTTTATGAAATTTTTTGGTAAATCTTACCTGTCAGATTCCCGTATAAGCCTCTATGGACTTCGCAGTCGCTCGATGTCTCACCCAGAGGTAACGTTGCTCTGGAAGTAAATATTAAATCTGATGAGTTTCTCAGCGAAACAAATCGCAGATTAAAAAAAAATTAAACAAAACGAGATTAGTTTTTTTTTAGATTTTTTGACTTGTAAAAGTAAATAGATGAAAAACACGAAAAATAAAGCTAGACTCTAATGTCTCAAAGCTTTTCGAGCTTTGTTCGATACATTATCAAGAGTTCGCTTATTTTTTACTTACTGCAGCGAATACAGCTGGTCACAATGCCCGGCAATTGCATTTCCCCTGAACATACGAAATTATCTATTTTTACTCGATTGATATCTTTTCTTTTCTTTTTGCATAACTCTTAAAGTTATTTTAAAAGCCATCTCATTATTCACATTAAATCAGGAACATGTAAGAGAATTTCCTAAAACTTTTGCTTATCCTACACTATGTTGCAAAATTTTTAGTTTATCCACGTAAGTATTAATAATTTAATTTTTTATGTACACTTATTTATACTGTAATATTATATTTCTAAGTGTTTACTTTTGTTAACATTGTTACTGTTTAAAAATTTTACAAATCAAAAACTAGTTAATTTAACCTTTTTCCATTTTAATACCGAAGCTCAACAGGTATTAATATATATTAGACTTTGTGAACCACAACATCTTTGGGAAAAATTGGTAGTTAGTTAAGATAATATTTTAATAAATTTCAAATCAAGCAAAGGCTGAAGCTTCCAGTGCGACAGTTGTACAAGCAAATGAAAAATTTAAAAATGCATATTAATTAAATAACAAATTACAAAAAGTTAAATATATAAAAAAGAAAGTGATTTCATACTTGAATATTTATACGATCAGAATGCCAGACATTAAGAATCTTTTCAATAATAAAATTAAATTCTGGAAATAAATATAATAAAAATGAAAAAATGTCTTGTTTAACATTAATGAAGCTGACATTAGACTGAACGTATAAGGTTGAAAGAAACTGAAACGAAAAAAATAAAAACAAAAATTTAAAAAAATTGGTGTCTTATAATTTACTTAAAGAAGCGTGATGCAGCAGTGTGTTAAATTAGACTTGCGCGATTGCGAGTGCGAGGGAAAAGGTTACCTGCCGATACCTTAGCAACAACTCCTCATCAATGTACTGCAATAGACTCCTGTTGGGAGAAATTACAAGTATTACAAAACCATCCGAAAAAAATAAAAATTGCTATTAGAAATTAATAAAAATAAAACATAAATTAAAAATTATCAAATGAAAAAAAAAATAAATTTTTTTATAAATTTTGTTATTTAAAAATCAAAACTGTGATACTTACTCTAAATTTTGAACTACATAAATAAAAATATGAAAATAAAAAATCTTACAAGGAAAGTTAAAAGCTAAATATTATAATAAAAAAAGAAAAGAAATAGAAGAATACTGCAATCAACGAATTATTCGTCATGCGCACAAGTCATGCAGAATAGTAGTAAGTAATAAGGAATTATACAATTCAAAGAAAACAAAGAACTGAATAATCAACACAGCTCGTTTTCAATCTTCCGAGTAAAAGATATATCCTTTAAGATTAGATTTTTTGTTTAATGTTAAATTATTGCAAACTTGGCAGTTATTTTAAACCTTTCTTTGATCAGTGGTGTTTTTTACCTGAGGCTCATACGAAAGATCTCCGTGCCAGTTTTGCTTCTGTGTTTGACTTTACTATCTCCATCAAAACTATAAATTTCATAAAGATACGTTTGTTTTGAAACCGATACTATCAACGAATTAATGAACAGTGAATTGAAAGAGGACGTTTCGTAAAAATGGTAGATATTATTGAAAGGTATGCGATAGAATCCTATACATGATCAGCAAGATTATGAATCATAAGAAAAAAAGAAAATGATAGAAGCTTATTAAGAAGATTTTAAGTAAGTTTTTGAGTATTAAAGATAAAGCAAAAGACAATAGTCGAACGTACGAAGCCTCAGCCCTTTTCCAAAAGTTATTTCTGCCTCAATTATTACATTGTATTCATTCAAGGTTTCAAGATTTGTAAGGGCTAATGAATGGATACTTACTTTTCTTGATTATCCTCAAAAGCAGAACCGATCCCACAGTCTGGGTGTGCATCACAGTTACGTACAGTCTAAAACGGTAATAAACATTTTTAACTATTTTAAGAATTTTTACATTTAAAATTTCGAAACATCTAATTTGCTGTTTATTATACCTTAACATTATTCATGATGTCTATAATATCCCAAGCTGGATTATTATCAACCGAAGATGATGTTATATCCCTTTGCAATGTTCCGTCGTCTAAATTAAATTGATCTAAACAGTAATACATTAATTAAGTAGAAAATATTAGAAAATACTACATTTAAATATTCTTTTAAATGAAAATTACCCTCGCTATCTAATTGGGAAACAGGGCTCTTTGGTCTTTGTTTTGCTGTGTGCCTGGATGCAATGCGCTGCGGTACATTTGGTACAGCACCATCTTCATCAGGCTCTAATTCAGCAAACATATGACTGGGATTTGAAACCTTTTGAAGCAATTCTAGAGCAAGTCTCTTACTCATTTCGCTTTGGAAGAACGCATGCTAGAAATTATTAAGGAACATTTTTAATTTACAAAAAAAATAAAAGTTTTGAAAAATTGACTTGAATAATTATTTTACATATACTACTATAATAACCTGCAAAAGTTTTTCTGCTGTTGGCCTTTTTTTTGGATTTTTTGTTAGAGCTATTTTAACGAAATTATGAAACGTTGGGCTCCATTTGTCTCTATCTTTTAGCGTAGGAGGTTTGAAGCCTGACTTTGACATGAGAAATAAAGCTCTCATTGGATGGAGATCAAACATAGGTGGTTGTAATTCTGCTAGTTCTATTGCTGTTATACCAATGGCCCAAATATCACAGAGCTGATTGTAACCCCCTTTTCTTTCAACAGCTGCCACCTTTATAAAATTTGAAATGTTTTAATATTAATGAAGTTTATTATTCAGAATTAAAAAAAATATAAGCAGAATTAAAAAATAAATATTAAATACCTCAGGAGCCATCCAATAAGGAGTGCCAATGAAACTTTTCCTCTTGTTTATTGTTGCTGTTATTTGTGCTGAAACTCCAAAATCGGCAAGTTTCACATCACCAGCTTCGGTGAGTAAAATATTGGCACCTTTAATATCTCGATGCATTTTGCCCATTCCATGAAGATAGGCAAGTCCAAGCAAAGTCTCTCGACACATAAAAGCTATTTGAATTTCTGTTAATGGGCCTGTAACTGAATTAAATTATCAAACAGTTAAGCTCTGTTTTGACAAAAATTTGCAACTTTTAAAAACCATAATGAGCATACTGTGATAAATATCTTGAAGTGATCCACCACCACAATATTCCATACATATCCACAACTTATCCCTTCTAAGATAACTGCCATAGTAAGCAATGATATTCGGATGTCTGCAGTCCTTCATCATTAGAATTTCTTGCTGAATTATTGCAAAATCATCACCTGTAAAAGATATAATAACAGTAATCACGAAGAAAGATAAATTTAGTTACTAGATAATCTCATGAAATAGCTACAACTCTTGACTGTAAAATATTAAATATTTACCAGGTTCAAGTTTAATGACCTTGATAGCAGCCAAATCATTCATGGAGAGTCTCTTAGCCTGGGAACAAAGTAAGAACAATTAGATCCAACCTTCTTTACCAAGACAAAGCTCTTTAACAGCTCCAGATCTCAAGATATTCCCAGGACAAAACTTTCCATAGAGTAAGAAGAGAAAATAACTTGTATGGAAAATGCACAAAGTAAAAGATAGCCTAATTAAAAAATATTACAACAGTACCACAGAAGCCCAGATCATTACTTAAACGGATAGAACGGAATGCTCCAAAATAAATAAAAGGGATAAAGGAATTGAACGATAGCTACAAGAAGAAAATAAAAGAATTTGAGGAAAGTTCGGGTATGTTGAAGTAGGGAATATTAGTTTTTATCTGAAAAACAGATTTTTAGCAGAATTGAAAAGACGAAAATTTTTTTCTGGAGAAGTAAAGACGAAAGACATGAGACTTGCCTCCAGAATCTAGATTACGCTTAATCAAATACTCACTTTGTAAACATCGCCGTAGGTTCCGCTGCCGATCCTCTGAATGAGCTCATACTCGTCCTGGGGATTGCGCCTACTGATGTCGCTGGACAGAGCGTTCGCGTTGAGGGCCATCCTAGCGCTGGCGCCTCCCCCGCCTCCCCCTGGGGACGCCGCGCAGGAAGACGCAGAAGAGGCTGGAAGATCCAGGTCGGGGCCGCCTCGTGTCGATCGACTGATGTGCTACATCGCGCGTCGCGCCCCGGACTCGACGACGAGCTCGGCGAGCTCGGCGACCACGGCTCCACTCTCTTCTTGTAATTTTGTAACTTAACACTCGTGGCTCCCTCGTCTCAGCCGCAGCCCGTAGCGATAACCCGAGACTCACGACTCGCGAGTGCAGCTGCTACGAGACGTGGAGATACTCCCGAGGAAGCTGCGTGTACGTGCCGCACAGCTGCCGTGCCGTCGTGTTACGGCCGCGTTTATTATCGCATCCCGCGGGGGACCTCGCTCTCAGTAGTCTCGGCCCGTTCGAGCGCCGCCATTTTCCAATTCCGTCTCTGTCGAGCCGTCGCTCTTGCCGTGCTCGCAATGATCAGAGTGATCGCACCTCTTATCTTGCGCTACCAGCGCGACCCGCCACTCACGCCAGCGCGCTCAACCCAGTGCTGTACCAGTGCTACGTCGAAAGCCAAACTTCGTTCGCGGCTCGCGTATGCGTCAACGCCGTCAACGGCGCTCGCTCGGCTGCTGCTCAATGAATAATGATGCCTCTTATCTGCGCTGCGCCGCTACGGACCGTGCGGCCGTGCGAGAGACCGGGAGCGGCGGGAGCTACTCGCTGCACGACTGCTCAAGTGTTCAACTGCTCAGTGCTCAACTGCTCAGTGCTCGTGGACAACAGTGAAGCGATGCGATGGTCGAATTGACCGCTGCCTTGCGACTTGCCTTATTTTATAATTTTATATACCTATACTATTGATGTATATACCATGTAGGCATCTACCACATGTGATATGTATATGCACCAAGTTTTCAAGTACCACTGCCTAAGAGCCTACATAAAAGTACCTACAGTGTAGGTCCGTACTTCGTACGTACGCCTTATTTTAGTTGCAAGCGCGATGGCCACGTACAAGGAAACCAGACTCAGACACTCATGTCACTTTTTTCCATTTTTTGCTTCTTAAAATCATCAAATCTTTTATACAAGAATAAAAAAATTCTTTTTCTATTATATCTGTACATTTTAGATATACAAATATCTATTTTATTTAATAGATTACCTAACGTGTTTGTTAGGCGGTCAATTAAATTGCCTGATAATTTAGGTAAATAAGGCGATGCGGATAAGGATGAGCTTTCCTCCGAAAGCTGGCGTATCATGTCTACAAAAATGCAAAGGCTCTACAAATTCAATTCAATTGGCAAATTCAAGCTGTTCCGCTTTATAGGCTTTCTCGACTTTAAGACCTATAGTACGCGGCAACTCCGAAGTTTCTTCGATTCAGTTCTCGATTCAGTCAGATTTGACACAACTTTAACAAGCTCCTTTTCCTTCGTCTGCAACTAATGAAAAAGCAACACTCCTTCGGCGTCTCGATAATTTGCTTTAAAGAAAAGTAAAGCAAGTAAAAAGTTAATTATTAAAGTTTATTATTAATTATGGCGCTCCTGGGCCATCTCGTGTCTAATCAATTTTTCAGGTGGCTGGTGAATATTTATCTTCGAACGACTACATCAGGGAGAACGACGAATTGATGTTGCTTCCGACCTATTGTGACGTTATAATAAATTGCGCATTATTTGCGAAATTCGGAAGTACAAAGGGGGTCTTGCAATTACCGGATATTTGCTTTATAGCGACCCTAACTTTCCGAATTGAGATTATTCAATACTTTTTAAGCGCTTAAAAGCGTCGTTTATAAGCTTAAAGCGAAATCGAAAAGAAACATAAGTCGTACAAAAAATTTATTGAATGTGAGGCAGAGGCAGCCTGAGCCGAAGTAAAAATGCGCCGATAGACATTCTGGAAACCTTCGTACATGTATGGTCAAAGATGAAACCTCTACTATTACTACCGTGCTGCAGCTCTCCATCCACGTGTAAAAAGAATATGTTGCATTATCGAAACTGCGAATAACAAAACTTGGCTTGAAAATCTTTTAAAAAGTTTACTGAATGAACGTCATAGGATCTGGTGCGATTTAAATCACGCACACCAATTGCTAATTAATACCAATTTTGTAGTTGCTTAATTGACAGTATAAGCTGTAATATGCCATAGTTCGAATAATAATGCTAATCTCGGCATCCTGCGTAGTTTAGAGTGCATACTTTATCATCATTTTATATTAATGTGCCCAATGTTAGATTTATAATTATTTTTCCTAAGCAAGTCGCTATCTCGCAAATTTCCATTACAATTATTAATTCTTTTGACTTAGGTACAGCACTCTTTTCTTCTGAACAACAAAATTTTTTAATGGAACTAGTCCAATTAGTAATAACCGTAATAATATTACATTAGTATATATTAAATATATGTACACTGTTTATTAAAAATCTCAAATTTATCACTTACTACAGATTTACATAATAGTAGGGGAGACTGGGCAGGTTGGCACACTTTTTGCATTTAATTTTTTTCTTCTTAAATTATACATTTTGCAAAAGAAAAAGGTATGTTATCTGAAAGTACTCGTACTAGAGAATACT
>UXGC01001013.1:0-39144 GCA_900480045.1 Eurytoma adleriae
CAAAAAAACATATAAATCACCTGGTCGGAGGTTTGGCACTCAATCGGCCACGAAAACCGACCCTGCTCCTGGACTAGACGGAGCACCAGTGTTGCGAGATTTTACTGGCTTTTAGAGGAGATAATAGGCGCTGGACGCCGGAGATCGCCGAAAGTCTTTACGAGCTGCGAATGTGAGCTTAGTGTGCATTCGAGTGTTGGGAGTCGTTACGAGTGGCTTTTAAAAACGTCATGGCTGGGAGAGATTTCAAGGAGTTTAAAAAGAAAATCGAGACGTTAACGAAAAAATTTAAATCGCGATTACATAAGGTATCTTTTTATTTTCTTTTTTTTTTTATTTTCATTGGTGATGTGAGGTATGGTTTATTTATCTTGTACGAGTGTATAATGTTTACACTGCTTGCTGTCAAGTGGATAATTTTCAACATGAATACTGGATATGTACACTTGACTGAATTAAATTATTGTAGAGCATCCGTGTGAATGACATGATACCTAAAAACAACAGTTTAAAAGTACCGAAAATCTTCTTTTGAAAGTTATTAACACGATTTCATTCGAGAGCGTACACACAAAATTTACATTTTGAAAATATCAACCTCAATTAAATTTGAATTAAATTGAATTTTCCTATATATACATTGCTGGTACTATTATAACTCATGCCTCGCACTTGGTAGTTTTCATTCTTCTCGCAGTGTGAATAATTGCAATTAAGGTCGTTAAGTGAATATCCATTGAGAAACATTTCTATAGCTACAGATATATTCATTAAAAAAAGTAATTAGAAAAAGGTCACAATTAATGAGTGGATTTTTTTCAATGCCACAAAAAAAGCATACAGTACCCACATCTTCAATTAAAAAAAAAATCATACGCTGCAGACACGTCGATTCACAGCGCCCCGCGGGGAACGGTTTGTTTTTAACTTCACGCACGACGCGTACGCAAACTAAACACAAGCCTCATCAATAACAGTCGTCGCGCGAAAAGCGTTCGCCTCGATGCGTAATTGTAAGAAGCGAATCCCATTGTCAATGTTTTTTTGCGCCGTTAAAAAGTCCTTTGAACCCGTTCATTATACGTTACGTTAAATGGGCGCGAGCGCGCAACCTTGGGGCACCTTACCTTACGGCGCGCGTCGATTTCTTTTGCAAATCGCAGTGTACAATAATAACAGCAAGAGCCGCCGGGAGAAAATAAACGTTTCGCTACTCGGCATATTTTTGCAAGTATAATTCCTGTTATATCACAATGGCTCGTTCTAATGGGATGAGCATAAAGCTCCTTCGCTCGTTTTGTCCATTCGATGATGAAAAGAAAAAGACGGCGCGGCGATTTAGCGCGAAGAATTTGACACAGAATTCGCGTCCCGAATGCATAAAAAGGGTAATAAATCTTTCATCTAATATCGACGGCTGTCCGGTGTAACGAAAAAGAGCGCCCCGCTTCGTTATTTACGATGGTCATTGAATTTTCATGCCGCAGCGTCAGTGAATTTTACCCACTTATCTTATTAAATAAAAATTTTCAGCTCAAAAATAAGCTCTTTAAAAGCGATAAGTGAAATAAATTCATCCACGTACACTTATTTAATGTTAAAAGTTGTTTACTAAGCGATTGGATAATCAACTTAAAACGTAGAATTAAATAAGTCCGTGTAAAAAAATTAACCATAAATTGGCCAGAATGTGCATTTCCTGGGCAAATTATGGTTAATTTTTGTACAGGGATGTGAAATTCGTGATTTAGAGACAACACTTCGCAATACTTGTTGCGGTTTTTATTTTATTGCCTATTTATCTTATAATTTAATTTAATAATCTTATCACACATTAGGTAATAAGCAAATACCTTTACTATCTGAATCTTTTACTTATTACCTTCATAAAAACGCCGAATGCACTTTATTACCTTGGAAGACGCTCGACTCGGAGTGCATCCCCGCTGCGCGCGCCTCATTACTTAAGCCCCGGGAGATGCAAAAGTTCGCGCGAAGCGCCGTCACTCCGGACGACGAAAAAAAAGAGAAGAAGAAGCGAGATTTCTTCATCTCCGCCGGGGAGAGAAAATCGCGCCGCGGCGACAGAAAGAAGCCACCGGGGAAAAATAATAAGAGGCGCGCGTGCATCCTGAAGAGCCATTGGCTCGTGACCTCGTTACGTGCCGACTCGCCGCGCTCGTGTGTGGGAAAACGAACGCCGCGAAATTCATCATCTTGCTCGTATATAACGCCGCGGCTTTTCCCTCGCGGCTTCTCAAAACGACCGGTTTTCAGCGGGGAAATTATTGTCTTCCGATTTGGAGGCGCGGGGGGTAACATTGCGTTGTACAAATCGGAGAAGAAAAAAGATGCGGCGTTATCTCGCGCTCGCTCTCGGGTATTTTTAGCGGGCTTCGATTAGTTTCTCGTTTGCTGTCGTTATTTATTTGTGTTGCGGATGGATACGCCGGTATTTGATTTATTATAGATAGAGCAAATATTTTTAGCTGTACTATACAAGTGTATGCGTAAATGAGTAATGATGTGCACATTATTTGAAACTATTTTTATTAACTTTATTTTGAAAATAACTTCGTTTCTTTACATACTCTTTTTTAATCAGTCGTGACGAAAAGTAAAGTTTTTTATGCATTTTTAAAGCGCTTAAAAAAGTGAATAGAAATATATCTAATCTTTTTTTTGTTTTTACTAGCTGTTTCTCGAAATGACCGCAGTTTATAGGCATAAAATGATAAAAAAATTTAAAGTTTTTAACAGAGTTCTAACTTATCATTTGAAATACACTATGTACAAATACATTGCAATTGTTACTTAGAACATTTTTTTCTGCACTCAGGAAGTGCACAAGTGTAACTGACAATGCAGGCAACTCGAACCTCCTCGAAAAAAAAAGACACCGTCAATACCGTTCTTATCACCTATACAGTACGCGCTCGTATTCCCGCCCGTCGCACTAAAAACTCCCGTCGAAAGCGCGAACAATGCGCTCGTTGAATTTTTAAAACTTCCCACGCGAAATCCCCAAACCGCGAAGCGTCTATACCGCGCCTCGCTATAATATGCGCATTGCACCCACCGCCGCTGAATATACCTCCCGCGGCGAGTTCATATCGCGCTCGAGTGGCGCGGAAATCCGCGAGAGAGCCCATTGACGAGCGGCGAAGTTGGCGGAATTCGCTCTGCATTATGCACGCGCGACCGCGCGCTTTTGTTATCGATCGCCGCTGGATCGCGCCGCCGCCTGCGTGGCCTTGGTCGACGCGCCGCCGGCTTCGCGAGTGACCGACCGTCGCCAGGGTGTCAATGAGGCGGGCGGCGTCCCGCCGGCGCCCCTCCTCCCCCGCTTTTTCGCCACTCACACACCTAAGGTTTATACGTGTATGACTACTAAGTTACCCAAGCGTTTCGCGTGGCAGCCGCTTGTTTCTTTTCTTGATTTGTAGATCATTGTTGCTGTTTTTTTCGAAGTTCGAGGCGGGTATCTTTTTTGCGAAGTTACTCGCTGTTTTATGCGATCGATAAGAATCGGAGGTATAGTGAGTGTAAGTCTAAAACAAGTTTGCGAACTGTTTATATATTCAAAATTTTTTATAATCTTTGAAGAGTAAAAGGTTGACTTTGTATGATTTTAAAAAACTTTACCTCATCACCTTCTGCGGACGTCGTAGTCCTCTGTGCAAACAGCTGTAATAAAATTGAACGTTTTTTTTTGTAGAAACTTCGTAACTTGTATTTTTATGTCCGTAATATTACTTTTTATGAAAGACGGAGGATTTTATTTCTCAAGCAATAAAGTGTTTCCTTTTCAAAGGATCAAAAAATAAATTTTCAGCTGCGATAAAGTACGAGAACGAAACGTTCGATGAGCGAATTTACGAAACGGCCAACGAGGTATTAATTCCACAATGTGGTAACTGCCTCAGTTTCCATTGAATGTAAATCGGAATTCAGTAAGCATGAAAAGCCGTAGCGTAAATTTCCCAGTGGACATTTTTCCATCATTAAATTACGATCTTGCGGATTAACTTAGCCGAGAGGATGTTGCGAAATTAATAATGACTAGTGATTTTCTATTTGAGCCAAGTGGATTCTAGCTCGTTGCGCTTCGATCCTTTTATTTGCATTAACTGTCAGATGACATCGGATTAAAGCTTAGAAAATTACACGGAATATACAAAGTAATAATTTTAAATCTAAATAAATATCGCTTTTACGACAAGAAGTTCATCATCTACATCGCAGTTTCATAACGTTCATAACGAATTCATGGAATTTTATATTACCCCGCTAATCACAGCTCAGTCACTCTCGGTAATAATTCGTATAATTCATCCTGCTCGTATAGAATTAAATTTTAAAATACCGTATGTATCTACGTCACAGTCGCCTCGTCCTGTTATGCATTTTTCCAATATCTCCTCGGATAAAATCCGTAAGCCCGCGAGCCGCGAATATTTCGTACTTCCGATAATCGCGAACAAAATTAATCGCTCGCGACAGCAGTACTGCTAGAAAAAGGCTTTTTTTCGAAAAGAGAAAAAAAAAGAGCGCAGGCCAAAGTCAGTGGGAAGTCCGCCCTACTTCGTGCTCGGGGCATCGATCAACCCGCGTGCTCGCGCACCGGGAAGCACTTCCAACTTGAAAATCGCTAGGCTGGAAGACGTCGGCTAATGGGACTGTACCCTCGTATCGCCGGTTACATCTCCTTATTTCTCCGCCTTCTCGCCGCTGCTATTCCTGACGTGAAATAAATCACAGTCTTTTAGACGATGGGTTTTTCTGCTGGGCTCTAAAGTAAAAGTCGCAATTAATCGCAATGACAACATTATTAGGTTGAATCGGTTTTTGTTGCTCTTATAGACACGTGTTCGTTATTCCAGAAGAGAAATCGAGAAAATATACTCAGACTCTTCTTTTATTTTCATAAATTCAATGATTAATTTCAAGTTAAATTTCAATTTAAAATAAAAATTAGTGACCCTATTGTTTATTTTGCAGTGAATAAAATCGAAACGTCAAAATAGAGACTAATTTTAAATATAGGATATCGGAAGTAAAGATTAAGATTAATTACGGCACTCTGGACTCCATTCATTTTCAATTGCTTAGAATCAAAGTTACGTCAGCTGCTGTTCCAAGTCGGCGCTCGATTTAGCGACTCTCGGGCTATAATTTCGCTAGCTGGTTTTAATCTCTTTTAAAAGGCTCTGCATTCGAGTCCTGTAATCGATTTCTGAACTCTTTCATCGGGGCATGAAAAATTGTCGCGCGACCCAGTTTCATTCACCCCCCAGAATTCACTCGCCATGACGCAGGCAAACAAGGTCCTCCAAATCGATCGATCGGAATCCGTCATTAATTTCCGCGGGTAATAAACCCTTGGCTATCAACATCGTTTCCCTAAGTAAACTCGCGCTCGTAAAAATGTACGCGCGCCTCCATAATTTAATGACCTAATTCGATACCGATGCACGTTCAGCAGAATTACGGTTCATTCATTGCTAATTTAAGTGAACAATCAATACTTGCATAAGATTTCCAGAATTTGGAATTTCAGTTTTATTTGTGCAGACCTTGCATAATAAAATTTAAGTATTCTTTGTGATTTTTCCAAACAATTCATTTTCATAACGAAATAGAAAACGCAAATGTAAGAACATTCATTTATCATAAATTTTAAGCAATTTGTACATAATTTCTTATCGAAGAAATTTTAACTGCGATTATATTTTAAACAGATAAAATTAAATTGATAATATTAATTTAAAACACCTGTTTTAATTCCGCCTATAGAAAAAAACGAATCAAACAAAATAGCAGAGAGAATGAATAATGAACAGTTTCGAATTTTCCTCGGATCAATCTGAAATCCCTGCTGCGCTCGCCATAAGTATAACACTGAAACTTCACTTTCACCGGCTGATCATATCCGCAGTCGACTCCGCGGCTCTACCGCGAGTAGATTTTCCCCGTAAAGACAACAAGAGCGCGACGCCGAGCAAACACACTTGGCGAGCGAAAAAAAGGGAAACAAATTAACGGCATCCGCGCGCAACCGCAATCCAATACCCTCGCTCCTCCCCGCTTCCCCCCTGTGTTTTCGTATAATCAACGCCTCGGTCGTTACGCTGAAATACCGACTTGCGGATTCGCCTCGATTAACCCAGTTGCGCTCCTATTCGCGTCTCCGCCGCCGACGGCGCGCAGGAAATCGCGCCGCTGGCTTTGCCAGGCCTCCCGATCGCGTCCAATTGTCGCGAGCGAACGATCGACCGGGATTGACTTCCCCGATTGGCCGGGCATTGGAATTTTTCGTTTACAACGCCGCCGTAAGGCTCGCCCGGCTCAGCTGGTAATTGATCCAGATGGGGGAGTCGAGAGTTGCGTCAATGAAAATTAATGGACTTTAAGATTGATGGATTAGTTATCAATTTGCGGAGGAACGGTGGGAGTGGTATGCTGCTTTTGTTTAAGTGTTGCTTATTAGATTCCTTCGTTAGGCGGGAAAAATTGGTGTTTGAATAAAAAAACTTTCAATTGTAGACAAATTTGAGAAAGACATTCGTCATTATTATTGTAAAGTATCAATTAATTACCAACTATAAAAAAAACAAATTATTTAGAAACAAAACTTCTGTAATAATAATTTGATGAAATGATTAGTAATTGATAAGAAAGGATGCATTCTTTTAATTAGTAAAAATAAACAAATAATTTACAGCAGTAAAAAATAAATTAAAGTAACATATTCACAATCTCTATATGTAACTGATTGAATCAGAAAGTGACACTGCCCATCGTAATTGCTACCTGCAATCTTCTTATTAACTGAAACGCCCTATTCATCCGCTGAAATTGTATGCCTTTCTCTTTGCGCCGGCGCACGAAAGGAAAATTCAAATTACAAAGACGCCGGCGATAAAAAGAAAAAGATCAATTTTACCATTCAGCTCGGGGCTCGGAGAGTTATACAACCCGCGCGGCAATGAAATGACTCCAAACTTTTAATGATACACCCGGGGAACAAAAGGTTCAAAAGTCGCCTTTCCGCGCGAGCGGCTTGATTCACGGCGGCTCGCCTTTATCGCGGAACAAAGTTTAGCCGGCAGCGCGAATTTCCGACGATAATCTCGTTAAAACGTCAGGTCCCCCCTACTACTACGCTTCTGCTGCCACGCGAGGATCACCTGTTCGCTATCTTCCTTCCGCGCTGTCGCCGTTTTCCTGTTGCGCCTCCGCACACATCTGTTCTTTCCGGTGCTTTCCTTCGCTGTTATTTTAATGTCCGCTTGTTAACAAGCCATGCATTGTCGAGATTAACAATAGATTCCCCCCGCGCGTTAGTTGTTCAATTGACTGCGCGCACTTTTTTAATTATTGCGGGGCTCTGCAAGTTTGAGTTCCGGGTAGCTAACACGTCCAATTTTGCACACAGAGAACAAAGAATTTGCTGCTAAAATCCTGATAGATAATATTATAACGAGAATTTGCGAAAATATTAAATTTGCAAATATAGTTTCTTGTGAAATTCACTAGAATTACCGTCCAATTTTTTAGATTAGCAATGATTTTAAAAGGACCTATAACAAATTTTAGAAGAAATTATTGTAATTTTTCTGTAATAACAGTACACGCGATTTTTAACATACATTAATCCACTTTTTAGTATGACACTTTTCTCCGCGCATTTTATTTCTCATTTTAAATTTGATAAAAAATTACGCTGATAAAAAATCAAGTAATTGTAAATTGCAATTTTTTTGTTTACTTCATACGACATTTTCGTACTTTTTATCTGTCATGCATGAGCATTCCAAAGTTATGTAACGAAAATACGTAACAATTTTGGTACGACAACTCTTCGTTTTTACCTGACAATTGCTCTGTTTTTAAGTAAACAACATTCTTCATCAACTAAAGATACATTTATTAACCTACAAACAGATGATTCAAATGCTTCGTTTAAATAAAAATAAAGGCGCAAAATAAAATTGCCTGCGCCAGGAAATTTCATGATTTCTGTGGAAAATTAGACCATTTAGTGCCAATTTAAACCATCTAAATAAATTCTTCCTGCTCCCAAGTAGTAAATGATGGATGAAGAAAAGTAAAGTGCTGTTTGCCGTAAAAGGAGAAATTCTCGTCGAAGTACACACGTGTAAGCCTGCCATCATCATTTTACAAAATTATTTAATCAATACAAGCCACTTTAAAAAAAAATCAAATAACCCATACCTATTCTTCGCTGTACAAACATTTTTAAAAACTACAACGTTGCAAAATAACATAACAATTTGCATGTATCAAAGAATATTTCACTCGCACTCGTTACCCAACAGATCATCGTATCAATCCTCTCAAAACAGCTTGAAACATCAAACAGAACCCACGGTGAAAAAAGAGGCATTCAATTCAGAAAATCGCGCGATCTCGCCGCGTTGCGTAATTCACGCTCCCGAGCGCGCTCCGCGATCTTCTGTGCGGCCGCCGCCGGCCGGCGTCGCAGTAGGCGGCTCGAATTAGCGGAAATTAAGCCGTAATCGAATATAATTATTCAGAGGCGCGCGAGCGAGCGAGCGGCCCGCACTCAGTCGGCCGCTCGCACAGCGGCGCGCTCGACGCCCCCGCGGACTCGCCTCTGTTTACACGCGCTTCTGTGCCGTTTCTCTTCGTTTTCTCATGCTATTCTTTTTTTGTTTTTGGGACCGACCCGTCGAACGGTCCGCCGATCTGTTGGCTTTTTTTTTCCTCCCGTCTCGTCGGCGTCTGCGCAGTTTCCGAGCGTAAACAGTGCGGTAGGCTGATGGACGATGGGAATAGTGCGGGGCTTCGATTTTGTGCGAGGCGTCGGTGGTGGTCATTTGAATAATCGTGCGAACGTGTTTGTGTCGAGTTTTTAATTCGCTGTGAATTCATTACGCCCAGGTGATGGATAGTAAGTGACGGCGACACTCTTCATGTGTGTTGACGCTTTTGACACCCTTTTTTTCCCTTAAAATGCAGTTGAATATTTAACATTTTTTAATATTTTTTCGCAATCAAAATCAAAAGAAGCGACTTTTTTAAATCACTAAACTTGACGTGCAACTATTCCAGCACTATCGCTATAGCTATTTCAGTTTCTTAATATCGTAAAACTCCATTTCCGTGACGTTATTTTAGCGGGACGTAAAAAAGAATTTAGTGAACACCGACAAATTGAATGTAAACATTACTTACCGGACTGCAGAGTAAATAAACGAGGGGGAGCTGGAGGAAGCGCGACTTTCTAAAGAAAATCTCTCCCTCAACGAAGATAAAAAAAAAGTGTCAATTGAGCCGGTAACTGCCAGCCATTCACTTGCGAAAAACTAGCTCAACGATTTACTATGTAGCAACGATAAAAGAATGCCCCCCCCCTCTTTCGGCAATTAATTCGAAATGCGTTTAATGAGGTACGCGAGCGCCGTGTAATTAATATGTAACAACGACTACTTAAGCATGCGTTTGTTATTAAACACTTCAATTAGCCAATGCACCGCATCATTGAGAGGTATTTAATGATATGCTCGTCGCAATAAATTTCTGCATAATCGCACGCTCTATAAGGTGTTTCAACTGTTTCATTTAAAAAGAAAAAAAAGCCTCTCGTTTAAATTTTACCGACCATTTTGGCACTCTGCAAACGGAGCTCGCAGCCGGGTATTATTCAATTTGCATAATGCAATAAAATGTGGGTACTTAGTTTAGCTAATTAGAGATGTCGTTTTAACTGATGAAACGTACATTTATTTTTAAAGTTGTCCTGCGGCTACAGTCAGTGTCGAGTCAAAGTTAATTTTCACCTACTTGCAATTGCTATTTCTGTCTTAACGAAGTTATTTTTCGATTTTATAACTGTTATTGTTAATTCTACAACCGCAATGACAAATTTATAGTTCATTAAAATATTTACACCTGCACTAAAATAAAAAATTTATTTTACTCCCTCACATTTTCATCGCGCAAAATAAAAAAGCGATAAAGTATCAATTCGATTGGAAAAGAATCATGTCCAATGCGAGATAATAAATAAATGCAACCAGCGACGACTCTCCACCCGAAGAAACTGCCTCGGAAGTGGCTCAAATTCGTCGATTCAATCCCCTCGAGGGGGAAAAAAGCCGCGAGAATTCAGCGGCGCTCGCAAATAAATAAACGACTGTGCGTTCGAGGGGCAGGGAGTCCGATAGCATCGCATCTCTCGCGGAAGCCCCGGCTCGGGACTTTTTTCCGCGCTGCATAAGAGATGCGCGTCTGTTCTCCTGAATGTTTCACGTTGTTTCGCTCCGGGAGATTTTCTCAACTATCCACTGGATCGTTTTCCCGTTTTACGGGTGCGCCGCTCGAATCGACGCTCCTCTCTTAATCCGCTTACATAAAGTGCGCCGAAACGAAAACGGCTCTTTAGCGACGTTCTGCTTTTGCTTTCTTTCGGATGAATTTTTCACTCGAGCTTTCGTGAATTTGCAACGGTTAAATGCGCTGAAATTTTTATTCTTGTTGCGAATTTATAAGGTCGTGCGGACTGGAAGTAACTACGTAGGAAAAATTATTTTTAAATTGTTTAAGGTGGGAACTGACATACTTTGAACGCGAAAAAAATTATCATAATTCTTGAAAAATTAGTTTTTATTGTAAAAATTATCATAATTATGACGGTAAATTTTATTACAGAATTATAATTTTTCCAAGGATTATTGTAATTGCTTTCATGTTTCAAGAACGATCCTATACCTTAAATCATCATTAATATTAAATTTTTCTACGTCATTTTTTCTAATATATGATAAGCTTACTGTCTAAGATATGAGAGTTTAGAAAAATAGAATCTTTAATTTTGAGATTATATTTTTAGTAAAGTAACTTTCTTATTTGTCAGTTTTAAAACAAGTTAAAAAGCAGTAAATTGCATACGAATAAGAACAAAAATTAATTTATGAAATTATCTAATTGCAGAACGCAGGTGAGAGCAGGATACCGTTGCCTCGGACGGTAAGGCCCTCGCTGCTGCCTAAGATCCGCTCCCTGGGTCCGACGAAGATCGGCAGCGTCGGCCATCGGCGGTCCAACATCGCCACTAACAACAAACAGCAGCAGCAGCAGTACGTCGTCGCGAAAGCGAGCGACACGCCCACCGGCAAGGGCTTCAATCTCTGCTCCAGTCCTAACACGGATAAAGGTTAGTTTTTCCTTTTCTTTTTTTTTTCTACATTTTGCACGCTTCTCTCTGTAGAGACTGGAATTTTGGATGTGAAATAAAAATAAATTGTATCTTTGCAGACTTGCTTTTGGATGCAGAATATTCAATATCCGCAATATGGAACGCAACCGCGGACAACAAGGAAGCGGACCATCTTATGCGGCTGAATGATGAGAAAATTGGAATTCTTCGGTTAGTACGACGTGTGATATTTTTCAAGAATTTTGTGATATTACATTGCAAATATATTTCGACGTAAATTACTTACTGGAAGAGCATATGTACTCTGGATTTAGGATTTTACTGAAACTATGGATGAATTTTTTCCAGCATTGTAAAAATGTTAGGTTTTAACCTGGTTTAAATCTGCGTTTAAATGCATTTTATTTACGTGAAAATCACAACAAATTGTGCACACCTAATAGACCTATATATTATATAAATTCATCAATAAATAATTACTAGTATTTAATTGTACGTTTGTATTAATGCATTTCTGTATTTTTGCAGCTCGCAAGAAGATCTGGCGAGTTTCAGTTGCGCGAAGAAAACGCAGCAGTCGCGCGAGGACGTGAGCTGCGGACACGAGGGCGGCGGTAACGGGGAGTACTCGATAGAGTCACCGGTCGCCCAAGCGCCACATTATTTGATGCTCACTAAACAAAACTCGTTCGAACACGACGAGAGCCTGGGCATTCTCACGCCCGATCAGATGCCCGACTTCACGGTGGCCCTCGAGTCCTCGAGAACGCCCTCCTGCGATAATCTTGTTGCTGACTCTAATGCAGGTGAGAAGGGCCTGGATGTATTTATGAAGGGTTTTTAGTTTTATGGATACCTTTTTAAATTAATGAATTAAAAAGATACGACGGTTTGAGAAATAACGAGGGTTTTAAAGGAAATTAAAGAAATTTATTTGCTATGTTAACGTTATAGCGATAAAGTTTTTTAAATTAAACATTAAAAGATTTTTTAATGGGCGACACATGTTTTTAAAACACTATTTATTAATTTCAGGAAAATTCTTCCTTGGTAAGAGTAGTGCTGTAGTAGCCGCTGCTGCAAGGCACCTTGACATAGCTGCCCGTGTACCATCGATCGAGGCGCTAATATCGACGAATGATCGAAGTCCTTCACTTGAGGAATTACCTCTTGATCCTCAACCTATTGTAATAGTTAATGAAGATACTGACTTACAAAATACTTTTTCCACAGGTACGATATATTAACAAATCAATATTTTTAACATTGTTAGATTCAACAATTTTTTGCATTTTTTTACGTGATCCATTAATGTCAATCATACGTTAATAAACTTAATTTTCAAAATAATTATAAATGTGACTTTATGTTAAAACAGAACTGGCCGACGAAACCGTATTGAAGAAACCAGAGGAAGAGGCTGCCGATTTATCGTCGAAGACCCTCCCGGCTGACTCGACGGAGTCGAGCGAACAGTCGAGCGAGCAGGCTCGCTGCGTCGTCAGCTGCGCTCACGTTCTGCCGACGAGCTTCATAACTTCGATAACCAGCATCACGAGCCTCGAGGCAGGCTATCAGGGAGATGGGGAGAACTCGAGGCCCGCTAGTCGAGGACCCGAGCCCCTCTCCATCGCACCCCCTGTCAATCTTATTGTTGGTGCGACTTGCAGGTCAGCATCGCACGCTATCCCTTACGAAAAAATTTAATAAACCTTTTTTTGTATTAAAGTAAAATACTTAATTAAAACAATTGTACAGGCAAGATCCAATGACGGACTCGGACTTTTTCACGGAAAGCGACGCGGACGCGCACGAGGAGATCGTGCGAGGGGACCGGCGCGCTCAAGTGATCGACGGGACGCTGTTCTGCGCTCCTGGCGAGCGTCGCTGCCCGAGTTTCGAGCCCGGCGAGGAGATGGACTCGTCGGGTATTTATTCGGACCTCGACAAACGCCAGGACGTGGATGTAGATGCAGACCAAAACGAAGTTTACGGAGATGGAGATCACACGACTACCGACACGGGCGACACCGAGATCTCTATGAGGAGTCAGCCTTCACCCCAGGACAAAACGCCAGTTTCTGCACTAGTCAATAAGAATATGCTGGTCTGTATCCTAAGATGTAGATTATAGAATTATTTTAATCTTGTTATAGTATTAAACTTAATCTTATAAGTAAAATTTACAGTGGTATTTAAGAGAATGAATGAATGAATGCGGAAAGCATATTGATTTAAGTAGAATTTAATAATTTGAAGTTCAAGTACATTATTGTTTATAATAAATATGAAGATATTGATTGGTGATTTGTCATTTTCAGACACCACAAGATATTTTAAACGAGACAACCGACTCTAACTGCACTATATCGACGGGTGAAGTGACTGTGATCAAGTGCCAAAAGAATGAGCAGAACACGGCGACCAAGTCCAAGTCCAATAGTATTAGTAACAAGGAAAACTCGGCGCCTCTCAAGAAGTATAAGATGCCAAAGAGAAACGTTATCTCAAAAATCAAGACAATGATTGAGTCCAATCAAAATATCGGTTAGAAACTTTCAATGCTCTTCTGTTTAATTCGTCATACTTTCACATGTTTATCATCAATGATTAATGTCATCTTCGTTTTAAGCAGCTTATAATGTTAAAAAATTTCTTTCAAGATAAAATCTTTAAGAGACTGACGCTTTCATCGCAAGGAAATCCCTTCATTACATTTTTCCTCTCTATTTGAGTTGCATCGAGCATGTTTTAATTGATACGGTATTTATGTCTTAAACAGCAGCGAAGGAAGAACCAGAAGGCGAGTCCAGGAGGCCGCAGCGGCAACAACGGAAGAACGGCCGGTGGGATGCTGTTATGAACAAAATCGAAGCAAACAAACAACGTGGCAGGTCGCTGAAGAAGGAAGTAAAATCGCGCGTGCTTCAAGGCCTGGGCACGTCCACGAGTTCCACGGCTTCGACATCCTCCACGAGGCGGCCTGCCGGCGATGCGAATAATAATGCTAACAGTGCAGAGAAGCGGTGAGTTATTTTTTTCTTATTTTAATTAATGAAGTTAATAATTTCTTAATTTTTAATCAATTAAATGAAACTAATATATTCAATAAAATGATTTATCATCTTGGTTCATTACAAATTATTGATAAATTATGATTATACAATTTTTATTGAGGTAATAAAAATTCAATTTTTATTTTCATGATAAATTAGTTTGAAAATGTGATTTTGTATTATACATTGTATTGTAGTTTGTGTGGTCGGTTTGAAAACGAACTTTCATTCAAGACGTTATTACGTGATAATGTGACAAATGCATTATTGTTAAGTTAGCAACGTAAGTTGCTAATTGTAGATATTTATTGAACTATTGATCTATTGAACTATTTTAGATTCTTATATTAAATGCTGTTATGTATTTGGGTTATTTTGATAAACTTTTTTGGTAAAAAATAAGAACATTTTTTTCATTAAAAAAATGCAATGTTAAAGTTTTTTACATTGCTATTTAATTATGAAACAATACTACCTAAAATTTAAATCTTAGAACTCATTCTTCTTGATTCATAATAATTAATGACTTGCTCAAAGCCGACTTCAATAAATTTACTATTTTACATTTTTCTTATGAAACCGTATTTTAGAATGTGACTAGATACAAATTTGTTCTGCGATGTACTTCAGCTTTGAAATATGCAATAATCTTCGCCAAGGTATTTCCCGCAAGTGTGAGAACAAACTTAGCTATTGTGCCTTAATCAATGCCTCATTAAAACGCGTCTTCCGGCGATTGTGCGCCGCTCCGAGTATCAGGCCCATTCGAGACTGAAATCCCCGGTGCTCTGTTGCAGGAGAACCCGAGCCCGGCCGGAGGTGAACTCGCCGAACCAGGAAACAGCGAGGAGTTCGGTGCGCAGCTCGGCCAGCGACCTGAGCAGCGCTCACAGCAAGGAGGCTCTGAGTGAGTATCCACGGCGTGTTCCCCTCGCAAAGCTCGGACAGTCTCGCGGGCGGAAAAGCCTTCGGGACACGAAAAATTCGAATCACGACGGAGGGAGAAGCAGCCGGCAGCGAACCGGCTCGGCGCTCGTAGAATCCGAATGAAGCACCCCGGTATATACCGTTAAGCGACGGCGGCGCTCGCACGGTCCATCCGTGCGCGCCGCGCGCTCCCGACGACCGACCTTGACTGTGCGCGCGGGTCTATTAGGCGAGGTGCGCCCGACGTCGCGCGTAAATCTGGGACTGCGCGATTTCATGCTCAGTACGTCGCATTTGCCTGGCGCCGGTGGCCGCATTCGGCCCCGGTGTACTCGAGGCACTCGCGAAAGAGCAAACGATTCGCGCAGTGAATGTGTGAGACACGCCGAGAGAAAGTTGTGTGTGAAGTTACGGTGGAGGAAGGGAAAAACTTGATTTATGCGGGACCTTTCGAAAAATCGAGATCCGTTTTGAATATTTCATTTTTGAAAGTCCAGTAAATATTTTAATTTCTTTCTGTTTCGTTAAAATTCTTTTTTTGAAATATACTGTTAATTCCTCATGAGATAGAAAAGTGATTATTATCTCCTATTTTCAAATTTGTTTAATGTAAATTTGACTTATAACGAATATAGATAATTTATCGAAATTAATTTAAGAAAGTATGAAAGTATTTACTTCTGCATAGTTCATTTACTGGAGTAGTAAATAGATTTTGAAACTCTATCAGTTAATTAATAAACACCTAAATATGATGAAAGTTCTAAATCATATTACAAAAAACATAATTAATTAAACAAGATATTTCAAAATGATAATTAAATAAAATACAATTTAAAGAGAAATGCGTAAAATAAAAACTGATTTAAAATAATCAACAAAATGATGGTCGCGAACATTATAAAATAAATTTTAAAATCCCAATTAAAAATCAAACTCTGATAAAAAAACCCATGACACAAAAATCGCAACCTCAGCGATCGACCTTTCGACGGTCATTCAGCTCACTCACACAGAGTCGCAAGGCTCGGCCGTCCTCGGATCGACTCGGTCGTCCCTCGGCCTCTCAATCCCTTTTATTCAAGAGACTCCGGCGCAGCTCTCGCACGGCCACTCGCACACACACACTACACCGCCGTGCACTCACACGCACCGGGAACAGCCTGGCTGCTCGCTCGCAACCGGAAACCTCTCCCTCTCTCGCCTCTCGGCTCACGGCAGGCGCTCGGCGTGCACATCCTCGTCGGGCGTCTGGAGTCGCCTCCAGGACACCAGTCCGCGCGGCTTTACGTAAGCGCGCGGCTGCTGGCTACCCGGAGAACGGGGTCGGAGGTGCCGCGTGTATTTCCGTCCGCGCGCGAGCGAGCGAGAGAGACAGAGAGGCGGCCGCGCGTGGGTCAACGGCACGGCTCGCGGCGTGCACCCCGCGGTTATTTCCGACATTGCCTTTTTCACGCGGCCGGCGGCGCGCGCAGCGCGCGCATCGAGCCACCAGCTGGGAGGCGCGCGACGGCGACGGCCGGCCGCGTCTGTCGCTCTGACCCACTGCGGATGCTGATGCCGCGCGCGCGCGTCCGACTGCACGAGCCCCCGGCGCAGGGACGCAGGGGCGGCACCTTACGTAACGCGGTGCGCGCTGATAACGGCCGGCCGCGCTAATCGCCAAAGCGGGGACACGGCGCGCGCCGCGCTCGCTCAAAGGAGACCGAGATCCCGCTCGCAGTGTAACAGTGCCTCGCGGATGTGAGTACGCGCCTCAGGTACGTGCGCCGGGAGGAGAGTTCAGTGATTCCCTTGTGCAGAGATTCTTACGTGCAGTTTTTCTGTTTCTCTTTTAGTTTACGCATCGAAAGTGTATGTTACGCGATGAGAAGCGTCATGTGAATCTACTGGATTGTGTGCAAATTTTTAAAATTTTTAATGAGGTGTAGTACAGTGCCTCTCTTGCGAGATATGTATGCGTAAGGTACATTTTTGTATTTTCGTGAAATCTGTTGTTATGAGGTGTCAAGTGAGTTTTTTAAATTTAAATTGAATCACTGCCTTTAAAATTTATTTTATGTCTAAGAGACTATAATAAAGCATAAATTTTTAATTAAAACTCAATTGCTGCACCTCTTAATAAAGGCCGCTTATCCATTCAAAAAAATGTAATTGTTTTAAAAAATTCTTGTAAATGCTACGTTTATTACATTGTCACACAGTCGAGTATTTTCAGATATTATAGATCAATTTTTAAAAAATACGAAATTATAGTACGACGATTATCATGTACAGGATAATTTGATATCTAATGAGCGTGAGATTTCTGTGGCTTCCTTATCAATTTTTTTGCTCGCACGAGAAATTCCGAAGGAACGGTGCAAGACGGCTAGCGGAAAACCAGAGCGACACGCACATAAGCGCGGGATATATAGCCATGCGCGGAGGGGAATGCTGCGACGTAGGAGCACGACTCTCCGCGCGCTGTACCTACGCCGCGCACGAGCGCATAATTTACATGCGCTCGAATGGGATCAAGCTCGTAGCGGCGGTCTCTATTGAGTCGCTTGAATTCTCTCTTTTCTCAGGGGGGATTTTTATTAGTTCCGGTGTATTTTTTTTTAAACCGCGAGATGTATAGCCGGATTGTGGTTGATCGAAAATAGTTGAACCCTATAGTCAAAATAAGTCTGGAGTCAGTTGAAAAATTATGACAGGCTGGAATGAGATATAACAGGTGCAGTGTTATTAAATTATTTTAAATCAAACGCGTTTGTTAAATTTGATGTTACTTTAGCTGTTAAAGATTCAGTTTTGAAATATTACATTCAACAATGAGTGCTGCTAATCAATAATACCAAAATAGTTTTATCAAAGATTATTTTAGATAATTAAGTAAAAATTAATAGAGAAGTCCTCTCATCGTTTATTATAAATAATCCTTGTAAAAAAGAGAGGTATAATATAAATTGTTTTTCGTAATGTGAAAAACCATATTATCGGAGTGACATATTTAAGGCACCTGAACTTAAATTTGAAAATGAAATCGAGTTTTCCAATCGCATTCACGTCCAAGAACCAGCAGCAACTCCAAAAAAACACATACATCGCTCAGCGACGAAAAAAAAAATTGTACAGAACCCGCTCGCAGCAGGGCTCGTAACGGGTGTCCCCGTCGCGCTTTTCGATCCCGCTCGAAATCTCCCAATTAAAAGCGCCGACGCGACCGGTCGAGCGCGAAAGGGAGCCGATAGCGCGACGCGCCCGCTAATGATATCGCGTCGGGCCGTATAGAAAGTGCCCGGGCAGCGTTTGATCGGCGCGCCGCGAAAGCCGACTCGCCTCGCCTCCTCCTCCCTTTTACCTCGCTTCTTTTTTATTCACCGCCGTTCGCTGCGGGGCAGGTGCACGCGGCCACGTGCTCGCGGCCGCCCACCTTTTTCTTTCTCTCCGGCTCGCGTCCTCCCTTTCTCCCCGCGCGCGAAACACTCACAATGCCGCGGATCTGGCTTGTCTGCCTTGCCTGCTTTCTGCGGGTGACGGGAGACTTTTAGGACAACGGTGACGCGAGCTCTGGGTCGACCGGGACGGTCTGGATTTACGATACTATTTTCGGTGCGGATTTACGAAGGCTTCCTTCTTTTTTCGTTCCTTTCTTCCTTTCTTTATATTCGTAGGATTCGATTTGTGATGTATTGAGGTGCCGTGCTGTTTTGTTACGTACTTTTATAGAATTTAAATTTGTAAAAAATCTTTCGTTTATTTTGTTACTTTATAATTTTTTATTTGAAAGTGCAATTTTTGTATGATATAATTTTGCGTTTAGAATTGTTTTAATTATTTGTCATTAAATTTTTATATTGTTATTCTAATTTTAATAGCTGTTTGGGTATTTATTGAGTTTTTCAAAGACATTATTTATTTAAGTACATATTCAGCTAAAGACACAGTCAGTTTCTTGTTTATCATATCTTGTCAAAATTTATAAGATCACTTTATAATTTAAGAAGGATTATTTAACTATGTATTATATTTTTAATAATAGAGTTTACTTAATTTATAAAAGTTATTTTTTAAAATAAATTTTAAAATAAAGTAGTAATTGAGGAAATAATGGTTTAAAAAATTAAATAAGAATGTTATACTATTTACATAAATGTTTTTAAAAACTATTATAAAATTGTATTCTTCGATTTCATAACAATTTTCAGAATTTACATAACTCATAAAATTTAAATTAAATACACCGAACAGTATAGAGTGAAATTTTCAAATTAGGCAAAAATTTTCCAATAGTGAGAAAGTTGAACATACATCACATTTGCATTTTTTGCTTTTCACTTGTATAAGCCAAAAGGGTGACCCAGATTTAACTTTAAACCCGCCTGTATCTGATAATAAACTTTCCATTCAACTCGAAATAAGACCTCGAAAATGTAAAAGCACAACTAAAAATTGAAATCCAAAAAGCGCTCGAAACAGAGCACGTACATCGTCCAAAATCCAAAAGCCTAATAAATCCCGGGGCGCGAGCCAAGAACAAATAAAAAGAAAACAGAGAGAGAGAGAATCCAGAGCACGAGGAAACATCCCGAGCGCACGCTCAAAGCTCCGGGAGCTTTGAGCCCAATATCGCGCCTCCACAAACAAAGCTCCGCGCGCACACCCTTCGCCGGGCGCGCCCGTAAAACTCCGGGAATTCGTGATGCTAAAAGCGGCGCGCGCGGGCGACCCGCGACCGAGATCCCAGCGTTGCCTCCTCGCGCTTTTCCAAAAGCGCGCGCCAGCGGAAGCCGCGCCGATGGCGCAATCGAGGGGCCTCGCGGGTGGGAAAAATCGAACGAACTCGCGCCGCGGCTTTCACCGGGGGCTGCGCCTTGACTGGTGACTCGGGACTTTTCACGGCTGCCCGCGTTTCGGGGATCCCCCGATGCGAAATTCCGCCGTCGCGTAATTGGAGAAATTACGTTGGCACCGGCCTCTGTAACGCTGTGACCGGGAGAGCGTTAGAAGTCTGGATCGTAAATTTTGTTGAAACTGCGAGGTGTTTTCTTAGCGTACAAGTGAAGAAAGCCAAAATTGTAGTGTATTTTTGAAATTAGAAGATATAAGTAAAATAAAAATTACACTGTTAAAAATTAAGCTTAGAAAAGCTAAGTTGGCAGGATTTATTAGAATATTATTGTGGGCGCGAGTTATACTTTACACTCTAAAATTATGTCATAAAATTGTAGTACATTTTATTACACATTTTAATGCATAATCAATATTCTCTTTTGATCGTAGATTATGTTTGAACGAATTGTCATTTTTTAAATGTAATAAATTTTAAATTATTTCAGATCTGATCTTCAATTTTTCAAATAGCAAGTAGGCGCTTTTTGAAGATTCAAAGCAATATCGTAGTATGTTGATTCACATTGCACTTTACTACATATACCTTCAAGCTCAGAAACTATAATGGAACACATTAACACTGTTTAATGCAGTCTAAACTTTTGACTTATTGATTTTTATATACAAGAAAACGTCTCTCGTAGTTTTAAGATAAAATTGGAGATCCGGAGTTCCGATACTCCCCTATAGCGAGCCTTTATTCGATCACCGTGGGGCGTATCGGATTTTGATCGTTTAGAGGGATTCCGATGACGAAATTGAGCCGTGAGTCGGCGGTTGTTGTGAATGGCGCGCGTGGAAAAAACGCCGATCTTGGCGGTGCAAAAGGTGCGCTTCGATAGAGACGGTACGGTGACACATATTCGCCGAAGGAAGTTAAATCGATACATTCCAGTTGCGACTTCGGTGTGCGCGAAATCTCGGACTCTGCGCCAAAACGTGTACGCGGCCTCAATTGAGAGTAAGACGTACGTCTTTGGAATTTCTCGAAGCGAGCTTTGACTTTCAAATTAAGTTCAGGGGATATTTAGAGGCACATAGAGTAAGGATTTAAATAAACTTTGGCCTGAATTTGCAGTTTGTACTATAAAAATTGCGTGGATATGATCAGTTTTAACAAAACTTTATGTTGCAATTTATTCGTGTTTCTTAATACACTGGTATACCGTATACATTTATTCATTAGCAAATTTCACATAATACACTTAACAAGTGACAAATCATATAATTTATTTTGCAGAAAATAGTTATAGAAACGAATAACTTTTAATTAAAATATCTATATAATATTTAAAAGAAAACCGCTTTACATAATTTCTACACAAACACTCAATTAACATAAACTAAATAAGCATCTTACGTAAATCAAAAGCACTTCCTTAAAAGCAAAAAACAAAGCCAAGTCTCTATTAAGCAAGCCACAGAAATCCTCACTCAAAAAAAATCTAATCTCAGAATCACAGAACTCAACTCAGTACGCACAGCGAGCGAACCTTCACCTGGCGATAAACGCGATCAACGGCCAGCTTGAAACAGAAAGAAAAAAAGAAACAAATCCTATAAAACCGACGGAATCCGAATAAAAGCCGATCGAGCGGTGGACCGCGGAAACGGCCATCAGGACAGTATGCCGAGGAGGCGGAGGTGCGAGATGAGGCGCCCGGCGGGCGCCGCCGCGGCCACCGAGCTGGGATGAGCGCGCGAGCACGCCCTCGCCAGGATGGGCCAGCAGTCGTCGAAGGGCGGGCAGAGCCCGGCCCAGCTGCAGCTGCAGCGCGTCGCCGAGCAGCGCCGCGAGTCCGCCAAGATGCGCCTCGGCAGCTTCAAGCGGCGAGGTACTTACGCTGCGACTTAAAACGCCGACGGGCCGAGATTCTCATCTCGGTGCGCGCGCCGGACAGCACCGACTTGTCGGCTGCTTCTTACTCGAGAGATCGCTCGAGCCTTGATACGGGATTTTTTATAAGATTATTTTTAAGATGATTTGATTTTATGCACTTTTTTTAGAGCCCTCAAGGGGGTGCAGTACTTCTACACTTTATGCGCGGTTGCCGACAGTTGCAGTTATTCGTTTTGTAATCTTCATTTTTAAAAAACATAATTATTACTGCAAAGACACATTCAGTTGTTAATCTCAAAATTTATTGAATGAAACGAAAAATTGTAATATCGGTATACGGTAGCTCCTTAAAGGACACTCGGGGTTAATGACCTTAAGGAAAATTGTAGGAAAATTTACAATGAAAATTATTATTTTTTAAATGAACGTACAGTTTAGTTGTAATCAGATGTACAGATTAATTGTAAACGTTTTTTTTTTTTAAATTGTGAGATCAGTATATGACTCCAGTGTGTCCTTTATGGAATTATTTGCAGGTGTTTCCTTAAGGATTAATAGGGAATGTAAAACTTGTGATTAAGAATCTATACTCTCATTGATCTTTTTTACATTATTCAAGAAACAATTAACCAAATTTAAAAAAGAAAGCTCATGGTGTAAACAATGTTTCAATTTCAATTAAAGTAATTAAATTCATAAATATTTTTTAAATGAATTTAATTAAAGAAAATTTCATTTTGTACATCATTAAAGAGATTTTCAAAGCCGGTATTGTAGATTCCTAACCCCGAGTTTCACGTGCCGTTAAGTGGTTAATTTGCACACATTTTTGTTGCTTTTTTTTTTGTTTCAAGTGAAAGCGATTGACGGAGATTTTCCAATCATTAATCAATGCGGACATGTTAGCTTTAGAAGAAAGTCCAATACCTGCATTAAAGTGTGCAAATTATCGACTCTTTTATTTTGAATGAATAATTCAATAACGTTATAAAGTCAATAAAATGTCCCTTCTTCCGCTTCAACTTAACAAACGTTATTTTTCCACCAAAATGAAAACGCACACGTAACAGATCGATCCAAACATAAATAACATTTAGACATTCGACGAAAGAAAATTTTATTGCTCGCACGAATCTGATAACGCTATCCCCGACAGCTAAAAGCGTATGCAACATTTCCGTATTTTATTGAATACGCAAAATTCCTTCTCCCCCGCGCTCCAGCACCGCATAATTTATGTAATAAGCAACGTATCCGCGCACCCAGCTTAACGTTCGAGGCGGGAAATCACCTCGGCGCGGCGTAAATCCGCGCGGTTCCCCCGTGCAACAGGCCCCGATCGAACCGCCCACGCCGCGAGTTCGCTTGCGCAAGCGCGCTGGAAAAAAATCGGCGGGCCCCGCATTATCATCGACGCGGCGGTGAAACGCGCGCGAAAGCCGCGGGGACTCCCCTCGCGATAAAAAGCGCGCCTGAATTGTCAGCTGCCAGCCGGACTTGACCGCGGGCTGATTGGTGATATCCGGTCGGGGGAGTCCCGTTTTTTATGCGGGCTATTTTTTTGTTTATCGGCGATAGACGGAAATTTTCAGGTGCGGTATGAGCGCGCGATGTGGCAAAGTGCGAGCTTACGGGGTTCATGTAAGAGGCCGCTATTCGCTCGGTTTGATTATGCAAGAGTTTCGGCGTTAATTTTGTTGCTCGTGCGAAAGCTATTTATCTTCGAATAAATATTTGTAGATTTTTCTGGGGGGCGAGCGAGGCATAGATTTGCTTATACGATTAATGGCTGCAATTAATTGTTTTAGTGATAAAATTGAGTGATTAATCGAGCACGTGATTTAACTTACAAAAAGCTATTTGTTTTAAGGGAACATTCTTTTAGTAGATTTGAAAAATTTCCTATTGCATTTTACTGCTTACAGTGCGATCGAATTTTACTAACAAGAAAACGACCGAGTATAGTAAGTGTTTAGCTCAGTAAGAAAAAATGTAGTACCACTCAAACTGTACTAAGCTATTCCCAAATGCTAAGCTGTTAATTGTTCTGCTCGTTAACACTAATAATTATAAGTAGTTAGCGCAGCGTGACGGGGAGGGTCCCATCGATAATTACGATATTAATTGCTCCAAACTCCGGTGGTTCAGTCGCTTGGTGGGGAATTACCCGAGGAGCACTTCGTGCGAAAATTCCCACCGGTGTGAACTGCCGCGTTGACGGGCGAAAGGCGTCCTTTAAGCACATCGACCGAAAGGAAAAAAAATTCACTGTTTCACTTTGCTACTTTCAGAGAGGCCGCAGAGAAAGAACTGCAACGACGCACATCAGCCTAATAATAATCAGCTCAACGCCAACATAAACAGTAGTGAGTATGGTTAACTTTCTTTTTGAAGTTCCGTTCGTTGGTTTTCTTCGGTTGCCGTTCTGCGAGGCTACGTCGATTTTTAATACGCTCGTGGAAATTTTTCTGCATTTTATTATTATATGGAGGCACAATAAATGCGATTGATTTATTTCTATTGTTTTTAGTGCGCGGAGAGAAATTTTATACTTGCAAGGAGAGCATCAGGATTTCGCTCTAACTATGCAGAATGACTTTTTTAGGACAAAGTCAGGAACATGTATTTTAGATTTTTTTTTAAACAGCATAGTTCCAGAAATAAGAGATAATTAATTGCTCAATGCAAGGCCCCATTGAATAAAATTAGAAGACACGGGCTTCTCATTTAAGAGCAACGAATCATTATTCTTCAGAGTATGAGCGAAATTCAAGAAACATGAGTATTATTGGTCTCTGGGATCTGGTTCTACTCCTTATTGCAAAATTTGCATTTAATCTAGGAAAATTAAATAATCTCTTAGTAATTGGAATTATAGATTTACTATCTGAAACTTTTTGCAATACGATATAGGAAATGTTGGTTCGTCGCGCTATAAAAATTACCGTACGTTAAATTAATTTCTTAATTTTCTGGAATTTTTCTGCACTCATAAATATTTAATACAGAAAAATATTAGAGATGTAGCAAATTTTGCCAGACGTAGAGTAATCATTTGCAACATTCTCAACAAAATTTGTGTCCGTGTAGTAAAATCTCCTTATCTAATGATTCCATTTAATACGTGCAATAAAACAGAGCTCGGATATATAAAAATAATAAAGACAGTATATAAAATGTTATGGAAAAAGACGACGGTCTATATCGCAATGAAAAACGAATCCCATACTTTATACGACACATAAAGATATAACTAAACTTTACGTGTCACTTGAAGATTACTATCTTACATGAAAAATATCTCCGAAACACGATAACATTTTGAAATCTTGAAGAAGAGAAAACTCGCACCTTCGGCCGACACTTTTCATGCAAATCAAATCGACGGTCGTTAAGCAAACCGAGTCGGAAACGCACTCGGCCGATTTTTCCGTGAATTTAACGATCGGTTATGCTCATTTCGCCTCGGCGCGCATCGGCGGCCGTAAACCTTCCGCGGGATTAACGGGTCGCGCGCGCGCGGCGCCTCGCGGAAATTCCGCGTGCAGCGCGCCGCTGGCTGAATAAAAAGACTGCTGCGTTCGCTAGAAAAAAAAGCCTCGCGCTTTCACCGAGTCGTTTCAAAATTTTCCCGCGCGTTTCCACTGCACAACCCCATCCGCCCCCATCGGGCTTCTCGGAAGCCGATTACGCGCAAATATTTGATCTGCGATTTGCCCCTTTCACGCGCACCTCGACGGTCCGATTATATTCGTTAAGTACACCTCGTCGGAATTTCGTGGTGGGGCTTTTGATGGTTCACGAGAGGGGCAGTATTGACGAGATTTTCGGAATTCATTTGAGCGGTACGTGAGTAGCGGTGAATTCGAGATGGCGGAAGGGTACTTAACGCTAGCCTGGTTAAACGGCGCCTTTTGCAAACATCAATGTTCGAGAGCATTATGCAGAATAAACGCACCGATCAGTAGGCTGCTTTTGATGAATTAAGTAGGTTTCGTTTAATTTCAAGTAGGCTCGAATTTAAATGCGGATATACTTATACGTTTGTTCTTTGGGCGCTTCAACTTTCTAGGTAAATTTTACTTCGAGTAAGTTACTTTTCCATCCGCAGATATACAGTTCAGTATTATTTTCTTAAGCGCCTTGACGTATATTATATTTCGAGGCTGTAAAAATTCGAAGTAATAAAAAGCTGTAAAAAGGCCATTACTTTTTGTATCTGCATAAACAATCTCGGCGTCGTAAAACACACAGTATTCCGTTGCTACAATAAACATTTTATTACTCCGCGTTTACACATTTCTAACAAATTTGTAATATACGCGTCGCAACTTACATTTACAGTTTAATTACCCAACCGTTCCATTCAGCAAAGTATAAACCTTCGCTATACTCGCTCCGAGTGCAAAACCGCTCGAATGCCCGACCAGACTGTACCCCCGTTACAACTTCTCGAAAAACAAAGTAAAGAAAAAAAATTCGGCTGGTACCTTTCCTTTAAAATCCCTTCCCTCGTGTCGGCCATTTAAACGACCAGCACTGCGGCACGCCCGATTCACCGCAAATCCTCCCAAGATTTCCGCCAGTATCATCCCCTCGTGTACCCAGGTCGCCGCGTGCACCTGTTGGTCCTTTCCGGAAAAACGGCCGTTGTGTACCTGCGGAGGGGGCCCCTCCAAGGGCCCGTCCGTATACCTGCGCCGCACCGACGGTGGGAGGCACCGAGGCCGGAATACGAAATTTCCCGCGCGGCGGCGCGCACGTAGAGCGGATTTTAACGGTATACCCCGCACTACGCTCTCCGCCGGCTTTCCTCTCGGCTGCTGATCGGGCCCGGACGCCAGACGCTTTCGCACTTTTCACGCGCGCACATCTCGCCGCTTAGTTCCGCCGAGCGAGGCCGGTCCTCTTCTGTGTTTGTATACATGAGCCTATCCGGCGGTTCCTCCTTCGGTGCAGTGCGCGCAGCCAGGATGCCGAGGTAACCAGTCGATAAAAGTGCCCATGGTCGATCGAGCTCAGGAAATCTTTTCTGTTTTTTTCTGATTTTTTAAAAGTTTGTATCTTCGGAAAGTTTATTCTTCAGAAGTGATTTATAAGTGAATCTGTGACGTGATTGTGTGTTATATTTGTGCACAGTGCCGATTTCGAGCTGCTTGAATTTTCGATCTGATAGTGGGCATTTCGTCCAAGTTTTGGAAAGAGTGTCACTTTTTTCCCGTGATTACACGCTCGGACGATCAAGTGGGGAAAAATCGAGATTGGGGACTCGAAATTTCAAAATTTTCAATAGCGAAGTCTACCGAGCGTGTCGAATTTAACTCGATTGGAAAACTATCGATTTTTTTCTTTCAAAAATCCAACGAAAGTCGCGTGGATTCACGGTAACAACGTGTTTGCACATTGAAAATCCGAAGTATTTTTGTAGGTTACTCGCGGCGAATTAAAAAAAAAAACGTGCTACCTACCGTTAACCAATTATCCGGCCAGCCGTGTAAAAAACGCTGCGTTTGTAATACTTACGAGGATTTTTCATTGGCCGCGACGTTAATTTTTCATTTTGTTAATGAACTTCGCCGCCGTAACGCAGAGTTACGGCACTCGTCGACCCGCTGAACAATGCAATTAGCGCTTAATCGATCTTTTTTTTTTTAATTCGCATAACTAAACTCATACTTCGCCGAGCGTAAAATTTTTCAATCAGTTTCAAGTTCGTGCGAGTTTCCAGAAAATCGATGAATTATTCAGTCGCAAACTTAAATATTACAATAATTTATTCAATAATTAACTAAAATTACGAACGTACAAATCGTATTTTTTCTAAATAAAGACGAAAAAAGTAACTGAAAAAAGAATTAGTTCTGAAAAATCGGTAACGTCTTAAGAGAGGTATAAAATTCAAGCAGCTCTACATTCTATACGCAAATATTTCCTGACCAGCTCGATCGCCTACGTCTCGTTTAAAAGCCAATTTCGACACGAATTCATCTAAATTGTTGTTCTACCTGCTGTAGGGTGGACGCATCAGTCATGGCCACTACACTGTTTATGGCCATATTAGAAGGTGAGCTTTTGTACAGGCGCAATAAAACGAATCGAAACCTTTGACAAACCGGTGTGCGATGTCTACGAGAGATTTCACTTTCTCCACGTAATAAATCCTATCAGGACTAAATTATTCCTTTCGAGCCCGCTCAATTATATTTGTGCACAGTCGCCGAAATAGCAATTTTAACCGAGAAAGTTGTGAAAACATTTTCACGATGTATATAATGTTAACAAAAAAAAAGAAGCTCGATTAACGCATCCTTTTATTTTCCAGAGTCGAATCTGTCTACTGCGAGGAAAGCGCCTAGCATCAAAAGTGTTCAGCCGAATGTCGCCGTCAAGCAGAAAAACGCCACAACAAACAAAGGTGAGCCGTCACAGTCGATCTTTCACTTTTTCTCACGGCACTCATAAGCCAGCGACGACCGAACGAAAACAAAGCGCACACGCACCTTCGGATAGATACGTAAACGAAGCTGAGAGAGTACGTATCACCGGAGAGATGCCATTACGAAATACTACGACTCGACTGCGCCGCACGTGTGTGCGTTCAACTCTACGAAGATTAATGCTCTCCTCCCCGAAGATCAGTATCAGAAGGCACTCGCCTAGGGAAGCAAGTACCCGCGAAATGCATCTCGACTTCTCCTTCGGGAGAGACGTGAAGTTCGTAAAGAGGGGAAAAACGAGATCGCGAATCGTTAATTGAGCGTCGACTCGCGCCGAGAGGCACTCGAATTACGCCTAATGGGCGGGAGAGTCCGCGCGCGCGTCCCCGTTTCTCTTGCGCCTTTTCCGCCGGCGCGTGAGAGAGGAGCCGAGTTTCTAATCTCGCGGCGCGTGCATCTCGGGGCCTCACGTCCTCTTCCTCCGCCTCTTTTTTTTGCCTCCTTTTCGCGGCGCCGCCTTGATTGTAGGCAAATGAAGGCTTTGTTGCTACGGAGAATTGTTTATTTGCTCGCCGATGGATAGGTTTTAATGTTTATGCGTTAGAAAGTTGCCCGCCGGCGCTTTCTATACGGGATGATATATTTTATTGCTGGCTGCGGTGCGAAATGCACTGTTATCGGTTTTTTTGTTTGTTAAGACACATTCGTTTGTGAAAAAGTTTCTTTAGAAGAATTGTTTAATGTACGCGTTTTTTTTTTTAGAAAGAAACGATCAGGGAGAGAATTTTGAAACTAATTTGTCACGTGCATACGTTTATGTTAAATAACTGCTGTTATCTTATTATAGTAATCGAAATTTACTTACGCAACCCAAACAAAGCTCGAGAAAATTGCGGATTATTAATATTCTACGGCAACGTTTTATCGTCATACCATTTAACCGACTTGACGTCATGATTTAGACGAGTATAGAAATACCTCGTTAATATTAAAAAGTCATTCGCTGCAAGCTTCGCGTATTATATATTTGAATAAAATTAATTACCAATTATAAAAGTAATCTAACAATTAGACACTCCTTATTTAACAGCCGAGGCGTTTCCGTTACGAATTCCACGGCAGAGAAAATCTATAGATCACTAACATTTCTTTGAATATCGTTGCTGCTATTATGCATCGATTCATATCGCGCCACGAGATCAAACATTTGAAAATTTATTTCAAGAAAGTCGCGGCTTTCGTTATTGAGAAATTGAGACGTTTCCATTTTCATCGACGCCACTTTATCACAATAAAATTGGGCAAATCGTTTTAATTACAAACGAGATTATTCAATCTGCTCTCGGTGCCGTGACCATAACAAACTAATGTTTCAGTCCGGTTTCGGGAAGATCGATCGATTAGATAAGCGCCGCTCCTGCCTCTTTACTCGCTCCGAAATGAAAAAAAAATCTCCGGATTCGTCCGCGATCGCACAACGGAAAGTAAAATCGGCGCGCCTCCCTTTATCGCGGCGAAACAATCGAAATGCACCGAATTTCCCCGCTCGACAGTAAACATCCAAAAAAAGAAACCGTGAAATTGAAACATTTGGTAGCCAGGGTCTAAATAAAATTCCCTTCTCCTGGGGTGGCGATATGTTATTGCGTCAGTCGGGTGTGCGCGCACGCGGGGCGCGGCTCGATTCCAAAAACGACGCGGATAATATCCGCATATAAACGGCGGGCGATCGCGAAAATGGGCTATCCGCATCGGCGGGCCTCCGCGTGCAAAATAACAGCGCGCGGGCTTTTCCGCAGTCTGGGTCACGCGCGGCCGGGCGCGCGTAACGCCGAGGAAGCGACTTAACTTTCTCCGGGTCTACTGCAGGCTGTAAGCTGCGTGTGCAGGTTTCAGCCGACTTTTCCGAGACTCGACAACTTGCTGTTTAAGGCGCGAGCGGAGCGACGAGGGGGTTGTTTAGTTTTAGCGAGGAAATTACTAAGTTTCGCTTGATTTGATGATCTGTAAATGTGTCCGAGAAATTTTATATATTTTCAAAGAGAAAACAAACTTGGAGTAACTACTATAAAGTTTCGAGTTAATTAGTGACTTACTTTGAAACATGTTGAAAATAAACTTGATTTTTTTTGTACGCAAAGTGCGCAAAAAGTAGAGTTTGTCGCTCGAGCAAAGTGAATCATTTGATGCACTAGTTGTATATACATACTGATTTGTTTAACAAGTGCATAAAATATCGATTGTAAAATTAAAAAAATTGAATTATGTAGGCTAATGTAGGAGAAAATTATTATAGTTATTATATTTCAAAAGTAGGCTCACAACCTACAATATCTTTGTAATACATTTTTCTGGTCTACATGAACGAATGTTGTTAAATTATTCTTAAAAGATCTAAATTATATTAAAATTAATTCAGTAAACAAATATTCTTTGTAAAAAAACTATCGATTTACTTCTTCGAATTAATCTACTTCCAATTTCATTCATATTTAAAAATCGTAATTACCTCACAGATACATTATCAAAGCCACAAAATTGAGCAATTCCGTTTAGCAAACAAACAATTTAAAAAACTCAACTTCTAGCCGCTCCGCACACAGCCATAAATTAACGACCGCATCCCACGAGCCTTTCCACGAGCGTAAAAAGTCAAACGCGAAATTCGAAAGTAAGCGCTCGCTCATACCTATCTTCACTTTTGTTTGCGAATGCGCGAGTGTCGCGCGCCGCCGTTTATTAGAGAGTCGGCGCTCGTACGAGCGCGACGAACGCGGGGGGAAAAAAGAAGCCGCGCCGCGCGAACCCGCGTCGCTTATTGAGATTTCATTTCGCGCGATAAGACCGGGAGTTTAGAAAGCGGTCGCGCAGAAGCGGAGACGAGAAGTCCCGTCTTTTTTTTGCGCGCGCTTTTCGCACGCGAATCCACGCGGCGGGAAAAGCTTGATTTACCGCTCGCGTGCGCGCCCGGAGATAAGGCAGAGTTGATTTGGCTGCTTTTACGGCCGGCTTTTACGAGGCGCCTTTTAACGATTATTAAGTGAACGGACTGTCATTTTAGCCGGTCGTAAAGCGCGGTTTTTTGTCGATCGATTAGGTGGCGAGCGGACCGGTGCACTTTTGCTTTTTATCCGAGTCTGCGCTGGGGCTTTAACTTAATGTTTGTAATGAGATATATCTCTTGTACTTTAATTAGATAGAGGTTTAACGGTGTTGTTTCATTACTGCTACCTTTGTTGTTAAAACGGTTCAGTTGAATTAAACGCGCTCGGATTAATGGATTTTTTTTTTTAAGTTTTAAAATGAATTATAAGTGTATAGGAAATTATTTTTTGTACAGGGAATGTGGGACGCTAAATGCGGGGAGACGACCGAGTGTAATTTGAGCGGACGTTAATTCGCAACGACGCTTTGCGGTCCGCGAACGATGCTTCCTATATATCTCATATTTTTATCCTAATGGCTTCAGATAATCTCCTCGGTATTTGCGGCAGTATTAAACATAAATGAAAATTTCGATAAACTTTTTCTTTAATCTAAACAAAATTATCGTTATCAAAAATTTTTGTTAAAACCGTTGATAAAGAAAAATGTATTAAAATGAGAAATGAAAAATTTCACTTATCATTTTAAAAAATTTCTTTTTCTTAATTCAGTTAATTTAATTGTTGTAAAATGTTTTCGCTGGAGCAGATAATTACATATTTGAAGAGGGATTTTATCTAAATTCATTACCAATGCGTTATAAAAGTTTCTAGAATTGCGGGCTATGTAAGAGGCCGGTACGGGGCTATGTAACAATTTCTTATTTCTCGTATACGCAGGAGGAAATCACGGTGCATTACACGCGCTCATAAAGATTAACCGATTTCTAGTGCTTCCACTCGTAAAAGATACACATCTAAGACAATATAAACCACCTCAAATTGAAATGTAAGTTAACGACGTTAGTTCCTTTCTTTACAAACTCAAATAGATCGCGCCAATTTTTTCTACATCTTTCTAATCTTTCCTTAATGAAACTGAGACAACAAAAACTCCGGATTTAATCAACGTAAAAAACTTTTCGTCCAAAAATACTTTTCGAGGCGCAAGATAATTACTCTTTTACACGTTACAGCTGTAATTGAATCCCTTATACCACCGGATAAAAAAATTAAAAAAAATAAATAAAAAGCATCGAATATTCGCGAGAGCACTGATGCGACCTAATCCAAGCTAAAAAAAAGAAGAAAGAATCGCGGCGCGCGGATGCCGATCGTCCGCAAACGGCATAGAACCTCGATAAAAATCCGCTTCGCGCCTTCGCCTAGAGAGAGGAGGGGGCTCGGCTCTCTCTCTCTCTCCGTCTCTTTACTCGATTCAGCGGAGCGAGGGCAGCCGGCCAGAGTGCCGAGGAAGGAAGGGAGATCGCTCGCGCCAAGGTGAAGCTCCGTACGGGCTATTCTCTCGCGCTAATTCAGTCGGCCGGCGTACGCGAGTCGAGCCGCACTCTCCTCGCTCTCGCTATATAACGTATCAACACACCCAAATAAAAAATCGAGGCGTCATCGGTGTGTTTAAAAAAAATCGCGCCGAGGAATCATCGGTGCGTTTTAAAAGAAAAAATCGCGCGCTACAAATCGTCGGTGTGTTAAAAAAAAAATTATCGGTGTGTTTTTAAATCAATTGAAAAAAATAACACTGAGACACTATATCGGAGATTAAAAAAGAAAAGAAGAAAAATTGCACGGTGACACTAGTTCGAGGCCCCGACGGTGCGCACTTCCGCGTCGTCGACGTTCGCTTGTTCGACGAGCTGCCCGCGCGGGGTTGGGAGGGCTCTGCTGCGGCGATGCCAGTTACACTAGCGGAGGAGTCGCGATTTCGCGGGCCGCAGCCGAGGCAGCATGAGGCGGAGGTCCAGGCGCAGCCGCAGGGCCAGGCAACGCGGCCGCAGACGTAAGCCTCGCGAATCCTTGAAAAAACCCACCCCCCCGGCCTCTCACCCCACCGTACACCCTACTTTTTTCCACTGTACTGACACTTCGGGACAGCTGAGAGCACGCGTGTCTCGAATTACCGAAATCCGCGCGAAGAGAGAGAAAAAAACAAACGATGCTCGTACGGGAAGGGTCGAGCGCGCGAGTTGACGTGAATTGTTACCTACGACGACACGGACGCCGCTGGACGAGAGCCTTGTTGCCCAGTCGATCAGTGATTAATAAAGTGCAATGGGTCCGGTGACGTTAGTTGCAGATCGGAACAACCGGCCGGTCGCGAAGGACCACCCCAGCCAGACTCTCAACAACCACAACAATAACAACAACAACAACAACAACCTGGTGGTGGTGGTGAGCGAGTCGCCGCCTCCGCAGCCGAAGGTCGAGACCAGGGAGCAGGAAGTGCAGGCTGAGCTGCCCGGCCCGCAGGACCCCAAAGTCGACTGGAGCCTCAAACGAGCGGAGGACACCGTCCAGGCACTCGCCATCACGTTGCAGTACTTCACTCGACAGGTGGGTGATGGAAAAATTTGATTTGATCATTTTTTTTATGTTTAATTTTAATTGTTTGTGTCTTTTTTTAGTTGACGGTGTGAGGTTAGAATAAATAAATAAAAACACACGTGTGATATTTTTTATTGAAGAGGGGACTATTTTTATTTTTATTTATCAGTATTAACTTGATAATAAGATTACTGTATGTTGTTAATATTTTTCAATTTAATTTTAATCTTGAAAAAAGGACTTATTATATTTAAAGAAGTGGTATAACATACAATTCGTAAACATCTTAACATGTTACATAATTATTTTGTTTTAAAATAAACTTGGCATTCAATTTATGAAACGCTTAAGTAATGATTTTCAAATTTAGAAAAGCTTAGTATGTAACCATAAAATTGCCATTTAATCAAGGGAAACTTTAACGACTTAAAAGTGCTTGTGCTTACTTTCCTTGAGTGAGTTAGCTAATTTCATCTAAAAGTCAAAATCGTTACTGTAAACTTGACAGGTTTCACCTCCTATAAAACGAATCTCATCACTCGTCCTTTACAAGCAGCTGATAAGCCTGGTCGTAAATTAATTCTTATTTATGGATTTTCAATTGGTCCGAAAAAGGAAAGGAGAGAATTGTGTGTTTACAAAGCTCAAATAAAGGAACGCCTCAATTTACGAGGAGAGTTTTCACTTTTTCCGTAGGCTCATATAAGAGGTATCTTAGCGCACCTTTTAATTCTCAAAGCTAACAAATAAAACGCAATGCATAGGAATTAACAAACGAAATTTGATGCGACGCGGGAAAGCGTGCGCTTCCTATTTTTTTAATTCCTTTCTCGAAAGATAAAGAAATTTATCGGATTTTCGATTTATTTTTTACTCGAAAAATTAGAAAATTCCTAATGAAGGTTGCGCAAGAGCCGTTAAATTATGGAAAGACTATCTTTTGTAACCACCGTCTCATTACTTACGTCGCTCCCATATGGGTACAGCAAGGAAAACGTGATTCCCACACGCAGCTCGTGGAAAATACCTACAGACTTTTCGCACTCTATCCCGATGTTTTTCTCGCGCTTTCTGCACGCACGACGAAAACAACCACCGAACTTTTAAAACAAAATGTTTATTTTAAAACAAAACTATTCCAGTCGAAAATATTCCGATATGACATTTTCATTTATAAACGAAAAAAAAAATCGTGAGACAAATCGAATCGCTTAAGAAAAATACTTTATAACAGTACCGTACACAACCAACTGGAGTTTAAATGCCCGCGGCGGGCGTCAGATGGGTGCTTACCTTGCCGTCGCGGGAGTAAACACGCGGGCGGTCGTTTGAGAGAAAAAAATGAGGCTCATGAATCTTGCTTTGATTTACAGCTGGACGTTATCCCCGAGCACCGACTGCGGGAGGACTTGGAGAAGATGAAGAGCGACTGGCTGTCGGCGCGAGCGGAGCTCGACGAGCTCAGGCTGTGCAAGGCGAACATCGAGGAGACCCTGGAGCTCGAGCGCCAGGAACACCTGCAGGTCATCGAGAGCTTGCGCGAGGACCGTAAGTGGAGTCGGCTATTTATTACTTACATTAATCTTTAAGTGAGAATTTTAAAAAATTGAATGAAAGTCGTTTAAAATTGTTTTAGCAGAAACATAACAACAGCAAAAACCAAGAGTTCCATGTTAGTTAAATAATTTTCCAATTAAAAAAGATTAATTTTTTAATAGGATGATTGAATTTGAATTGTGGGAGTATAATGCAGAAAATTATGTTATTTAGAAAATAATACGATACAGTCTGTAGTATATTACAAAAACAAATTATTTTTAAAATTAGCAAAACAGTCACTTAAATACAGCCATCAAAATTTTGTCACTTAAATACAGCCGTCGAAACTTTATCACTTAAACGCAGCCGCATTTTTCTATCTTCATATCCTCCAGATCGCGTTCTATCGTTTCATCATCGAATCCCAGTTGTACTACTGTAATTGACGAGAATTCAACAGGAGCACAGCAGGAAGGAGGAAAATTTCTGTATCCCAGTGCGGTTATATCACTTCTCAACAAATCGTAATTGATAGAAAGATGGATATTGGTTCGATTTCTTTCGGCAGTGCATATTCCTGCACAATATCCCGCGTTGTAAGATGCTGGCGCTATGATGTGGTACCACCCAAGCTCGTGAAAGTTTACCCACGCATCGCATAATTTACACAGCGTTGTTCCTTGTGCTGAAAAAAAGAAAAAAATTCAAATCATCATCAATTAGTATCTTAAACAAAAATTCTAATATTAATTTTCGAATATGAATTAGGTTGAATTTTTGGTTTTAAAAAGTAATATTTACAGCTACTACGCAATATAAAAAAAGCTTTAAATATTTACCACAGGATAAATCCACTATTTCTCCATTGTCAGGTGTTCTTCTTATTCTCATGTGCTCCAAAGGGCACATTTCCTGCTCTCCCAATGCACCAGAGAATAAAAAATACAGTATTATATAAAAATGCATATTTCAGCTGATTAAGATATATTCAAACTGAATGTAGATTAAATTGGAATATTCTCTGCTTTTATATTGTTCACGTAAGGACCGGTGTAAGGACCTTTTACCTTTTGACGTTTCGTGGAAATTGACCCCTTTTAAACATTAAACTATATTGAAATTCTACGAACTATTCGTTAAATTTAAATTTTTGTAAACAAAAATAGCTATTATTTCCTGCTTATAATAATACAGATATTATTGCTTACAGAACTTCAAATCGATCGAAAAGTTAGTAGTTCATTACTTTATCTTTCCATGATAAACTTAGGGAAGTCTCATTGTTTTCAACACGGTTTATTGCTCTCGATCAAAAAAGCTTTTCCCGCATTATTTTTAATCCATTGTTTACACTGTTTACACTTAATACTCATTGATTTCCGTTTTTCAAGGTCAATCATTAAAGCTTACACAGCAACACCTCCGCAAAAAGCTCGTCCCGACTAATTATCCCACATCCATCCGCGTCCGAGTGTCATCGACGCGTACCCCGTCGCGGAAGTACTTAGTTGCATAGGAAGAAGGATAAAAAAAGAGAAGGAATTAATGGACGGAAGAGCGGTCGAAAGGAAAACTAGTATTTCGGGCGCACGTCAGTCTTGCGGGCATGCGATGCAACGCACGCCCGTAACGGGCGACACGGGCGCGCTCGCGCCGCGTTAATAACGGTTCGCCGGCGTGAAATCGCCGCGTACGCGCGCCCATTGCGGATTTTCATTTCCAACCGTTGCTTTTCATTAGATCAAACTCGCCGCTTCGCGTGCACTTTTGCGCGCCGGATGTAGGTCGCGCGGACATTAATGAGCGCGTAGCGCAAGTAGTTAATTCTTTTTTATGAAACTGAAATTCGCCTTGCAATAAGGTGGCGCGTACTGAAGAAATTCGATGGGTTGGGTATTTGGAACGAGAGGTGTCTGCATAACGAGCACGAGGAATGGTTATAAACAAAGGGAATGTTTTACGCTTGAGTTGCGAAGATCAAACATGCGTTTAATCGCTACTACTCGGCCGATGCTTTTATTGACACGAAAGTTTCGAAAGTACGTGACTATCGATGCATGTGTAAATACGGATGCTCGCGCGGTCTGCGCGCAAGTCGAAATAATGAATAGTTTGTACGTGTGCGGCGTCGCGAGGATAATGCCGAACGCAAAGTGACAGTCTAAATCGTGAATGAAAGCGGAGAGATTTCACTTAAAAGGCAAATGAAAACGATGTCTATTCAGCATTCCATTCCGCAAAAAAAGCAGCAAAAAAAGTGTCATAAAGCTTTAAAATAGTAGTGTCGATGATAGACGGGTACCTAAATAAGGCGCTACAAATTTTAAATTCAATGAATTCATTCATCGCGCTCTTGACGTACTACGAGTCGAAATTTCAGGGCCGCTTATTTCTGTCGCGCGCACGGATTTATAAAAGAAAAACAAACGATCCGTTTCAACGCGAGATAGGAAAAAAAATCTCGGCCGGTGCTCGCCTCGATCACTCCGCGTATCAACTTCACGAAAAGAAAAAAGAAATTTGTGAGATTCATCATCTCGCCTTGGGTGCGTAAAAATAAAATTCGTCGGAGCGTGTTTCTGTTTTCCGGCGCGCGAGACGAGAAAAAAAAATCCCTAACGAGATTTACTAGGCTCCGGCGTAAATCCAGCCGTAATTTCCGTGATTTACGCAGTCTTGCGTCCGGTTTATTGACACCGATCGAAGGCGCGCGTTTGTTTTGGCGACGCGAGGGCGGCTCTTTGAGGGACTTTTTTTTTCGAAAATAGAACAAGGCCGCGCACTCCGGGGAATTCTCCAAAAGCATGGGGCTTTTTTGCTCGTTTCTTCGCAAGAGTTAAATAACCATTACGCCAGACTTGTTTGAGCCGTTAAGCAACGTCTGCTTTTCCTGTTTGATTAGGCGATCTGTGCAAAAGTCTTTTCAAGTTTTCCAAGATTTTTCATGTTTATACTTTGTTGTAAGTTCAAATAGCTTCGAAATTTACTTTATGATAAAATGCAAACCGTTTAATCTAAATATGAGGATAATACCAAATAAGGAATTCATTTTTCCTTGTTAAATAATTTAATGAAAAATTTCTATTTAAATTAATGAATGTGTTAATAATATATTATTTATTTTTCAAAGGATTCATATTTATAAATACATGTTTTGACTCAAAATGTTCACCAACGAGGGCAAGAATTTAAAAAAAAAACTTTAACGAGAAACGATTATAAATCGATTTTTATTTATCATACTTAAATGATTTTAACAACACCGAAACTCATAATCTCACGCACACTATCGATGGATCTAAGACCGCACAGTCCCCGCAGGAGTTAATCATTCTCCACTGTAGGCAATTACGCCTGACTCTTCGCCGCTTATCAGCCGATCGCCCATGTAGATTTCACTTTTACGCTCGACCCACATAATCGTCGCAGCTTCGAGAGGTACACAATCGACCGGGCATCCCCCCACGTCTGCTAATGTATTTTTAAATGCCACTCCATAATTTACTTTCCAGCCTGCGATAGCGGCTGCGCCTTTATTACTCCTGAAGTCCCCTTAATAGAAAATCGAGGAAAGCCAAAACATGCATAAACTAGTCGTCAATGGAGGACACGGAGACAAGAGAGAGAGAGAGAGAGAGAGAAGGTGGAGAGGAGGAACAAGTGGTCCGCGAACGTGACGCCGGCGTATGCTAATGTCCCCTGGGCGGCGCCGAATCCGACCCTGGCAAAGAGGCGCGCGTGCCAAATGTCGCGGCGGGGGGGGGTTTTTTTTTTT
>UXGC01001014.1:7167-39134 GCA_900480045.1 Eurytoma adleriae
AAATGGCCATTTCGTGCCAGCTAAAATCAAAATAATTGAAAAATGAAGAATTTATTTCTTAGTAGTTAACTTTGCTTCACCTAAAATTCCAATAACTATATTCTGACGTAGTGAACTTTGTATGGCATTGAGAATATGTGTTACCTCTGCTATTTCCTATCCAAACATCATACCCTTTATCTGCTAATACAAAAGCTGAAATTTGCAATAGAGAATAATATAATTATATATCGTTTCATAATAAATTATAAATTTAAATATGATTCAAAATATAACTCACCTAAAGCGTAATTTTTTCCACTCACAACATAGTCAAACGAACTACAATCTATTCCATGTTTTAAAAGAACTGGCGGTGCTCCGACAGAACCCGGGATTCGATGCATCGTCAATAAATATCCGTCTTCAGTTAATAAAAGGTGCTCTTCCGCTGGATAGCCCAACTTTCTAATTAACTGCGACTGCAAATATTTTTTAGTCGAAATAAAAACTAGCCGAATTAAAGGCGTGAATTTGATTATATAAATCAAACCAAAAACGCCTTATATTAACTATCGAATTCGAAATTATTCAATTTGGATTGCATGATTATAGGATCAATTATTCTGCCCAAATAATTATTACCGTGGTTATGAAATGTTCAGACTTAGTATCCCAAAATGGTTTTCCATTGATGCATTCTTCAATCGATCGATTTTCTGATATGGGGACATCGTAGATCCTCTCAACATTACTTTTAATAGACAAAACCAAACTAACGTTTATTAAAAAAAAAGTGTAAAAAAAAATTAATTTTTTAATGAAACTATAATAACAGTCTGCCATTTTGCGAAAAGTACAAAGCGATTACTCTTGAACAGAAACGAGGTAGTTAGGAGTGTAGTTACTGTACACTGTACGAGGTTCTTGTACACATGTTTCTAAAATAAATACAGCATGCACTAGATAAAGATAGAAATACAAGTTTTATTACTTACTTTATTACTTCTTTTACGGACTATTTTATTTTATCTTAAAAACTTTCGAATTTTTTACGCGAAATAATTTCTGTCAGAAAAAATATACAAAAGATTATTATAATGCAGCACGTGCCTTAACATAAAGTTATTTGAATAAATAAGTGCTTTTTTACTTTTTTCAAAAAAGCTACCTAGTACGTCATTTTTCTTTCGCTCAGCGAAATATTGCAGAACAGTTATCCGAATCTAAACGGCAATCATAATTCCTCGTAAAGATAATATGGTTTTGGAGTAGATTGATTCTTTTACATAGCGATGATAATTACCGTGGTTATGAACAGTTCGGACTTAGTATCCCAAAATGGTTTTCCAGTGATGCATTCTTCAATCGATCGATTTCCTGATATGGGGACATCGTAGATCCTTTCAACATTACTTTTAATAGACAAAACCAAACTAATGTTTATTAAAAAAAAAGTGTAAAAAAAATTTAATTTTTTAATGAAACTGTAACAACAGCCTGCCATTTTTCGAAAAGTACAAAGCGGTTACTCATGAACAGAAACGAGGTTACTGTACTCTGTATTCCCTACTGAAAAATGTCAGGTGCTATAATCATGTGATATTTATGTTTCTGCGACATTCAAGTGATAATCATGTTATCTACATGTGTTATCTTTAATAACTTTCGAATATTTTGCGCGGACTAATTTTTTTAAGAAAAATTCAGCGCTTGCCTTGGCATAAAGTTATTTGAATAAATAAGTCCCGTGGGATAATAAGTTGTATGTACAAATAGAATTTGTGCACATTTTTTTCTTACGGGGATTTTACTTTTTTCGACTAAATAGAGGCGTCAATTGTATTTTGCTCAGCCAAATAATGCAAAACAGTTATCCGAATCCAATCGGAGATTGTGATTTAAAATGCTATGATCGTTTTAAAAACTTTTGTTCATCGATGCATAATAGACATATATAATTTAACTATCGATAATCTTCCATGGCAGATAACAGTTTAGGGAACACATATTTTGAACTATCGAGTCCAATAACAAAATCCATATGAGTATATTCATCATTTGGTACTTCGTAATTGAGAATTTTGTTTGGTAGCAACTCGTAAAATTTCTTGACATCCTGTAAGTGAATGTATTAATTAAGCAGGGAATAATTAAGATATTGCTTAATAAGCGCATTGAAATATTCCGCTCACCAGAGGGTGGGAAAAGTACGTATCTCTCTTTGCCCAAAGTATACCAACTGGTACTTGAATCTTTGAAAGATTATAATGTGGAGGTTCGTAACTATTATAGATCTCCAAATTTTTTGCTCTGCCATAGTTGTATTTCCTAAAATGTCCATCACTTGCTTCTTGGAGATAATGCAGTCCTGTCTTCAGTGATATCCCTTCAGGTGCATGAGACACAAGCAATGGCAGAATTTTCTAAAAACGATAATAACCGCATCAAGTAAACATACTATTCATATTCAATTATACTGTTTAATTTCTACAGATTTAATGAAACTTTCACGAAATTTAATAAAATCAATGTTAAAAATAACTCCATACGTAGTCAAATCGCGAAGCATCTCCGGCCGCTAACGCAATTATTACTTGAGCACAAATATTATTCTCATTTAGTAATTCTTCTATGCAACAATTTTCTTTAGCAAAATTTTGAATTAAATTTCTAATGATCGGCGGAAACAATTCGTGTATTCCGATGGACTGAAGGAACATCTAAAAGACGAAATATTTTATTTTTCATTTTGTTATTGCAATCCACGTGTAATAATCAAAATTTTATTATTTTTCATCCTTCATTTACTTCCAAAAGATCTACGATTGAATGCAAAAGGTTGAGAGGATTATTCGAAAAATGAAAAAATGTCACTGGTGCCAGGCCAAACATGGCTTTTACTTTGGTTGCCATCTCAGGTTTTTCGGAAGCCATCACAAAAAACATTGTCGTGCCCATCGAATGACCAACGTATATCAAACTTTCATTTTTTAAGTTTGTAATATAATTTATAACTGCTGGTAAATCGTAAATTCCCATCTCGTGCCAACTGAAACAATAAATTCGTTATCTTAACCCTGCTAAAAATTGCGAGTATTAAAGAAGATTAATAAGAATTAAAATGTATTTTTGAATCCTGAATTGCTGAATGCCTTTTAATTCAATTTATTAAATTTTAATTCTTATTAATACATTTTAAAACTCAATTTCTAACAGGGACTGCAATTTAGGTCTATTAATATCACATCCTATATTCATATTTGATGAAACTAGATGTAGGAAAAAAATGTCGCATAAGTATAAAACGATACAATTTCGATTCTAATCATTTCGCTCAAATTATGAATTTGAATAAACCTGAAATCCCAAAATTTTTCTTCTGATGGATCGTATTTTATATGGCGTCTAGAATAAATGTTTCCTCTGGCATTTCCGAGCCACACATCATATCCATGGTCGGCTAGAACGAAACCTAAAATAAATGAACTAAATATTAAAAAAATTTTAATCGTGTTTTTTTTTTTAAACAAACAAACGGTCAGTTTTGCCTTTTAAAGAACATCGCAAACAATTTCGCTGAGCAGTCCAAGGTTTTCGGGCATTATTATTTATCGCGTCTAAGTGTTAATATTTTAAATAAATAAAATACAATATTTTACCTAAACCATTGTCTTTACCAGAAATAAGCCACTCAAAGGAACTGATAAATATCCCGTGTTGCAAAAAAACTGGAGTTGATCCCTCTTGACCAACAATCCGATGTAACGTTAGTATATACCCATCTTCACTTATCACATTATGTTCTTCAATTTCAAACCCCTCTTTTGTAATCAATTCACTCTACATTTGTTAACAAATTTAGATTGATTAATATTATAACTTTGAGTACAAGAATAAGCAATTCATAATATATAAAATAACTTACTGGAGTTATTTCGTAATCTAAATGATTTAATTTTGCAGCATTGATAACATAGTTGCAAATTATAAATACATTCAAAATACTTCCAATAAAAATAGCTGAAGAAATTTCCATTGCTTTTTTTTCATCTAAATTTTGTAAATCAAAGTAGTTATATTATTTATAGCAGCCACTTATATTTATTTAGCATTGATATTGTTATTTATATGATATAAATACAGTATAATCAAATATATATAACTTGGATAAAATGCGTTACATGACTTATTTACCGTAGTAACAAAATTAAAAGAAATTTGCCAAAATTGTTAAAATTGTTAATAAAAATTAAGTTTCAACTTACAAAAACCGACATGTAGTATCTTCGAATAAGAAACTGAGATTAACTTCGTATTTTTAAAGTGTATAATTCAAAAGTACAGATGAGTATGATTTGAAACACTAAATAGTCATGATATTTTTTTAATTATCAGTTCAATGTTAGTTATATTAGTTTCATTTACATATCTAGGCAACTTTTTTTCTAAAAAAATGTCCTCCAACTAGTCGTAAAAAAGACTGTTTCTTTTTATACTTGTTTATTGATATGCTAATTTTAATGCAACTTTTTGCAACAATAATTCATTATTTACTCTTTCAATTATATAAAATGTTATTGAATAATCATTTTTAACTACAGTTTTCCTTGATTAATTAAGTTTTCAATACAAAATTATAGAAATTTCGTTTTAATAATAACGAAATTTTTATTGAGAATAAATATTATTAAGACATAATAATTATTAAGTAATTTCAGTGAAAAGAACAATTAATCGTTAAATTAAAAAATAAATATTCGTAAATTAGTGTTTCTATAGTGTCGCAGAAAAAGATAGTCCAATTCAGCGGCAATTTCCGCAAGAAACCAGCCGAAACGAAAGCATAAATGTCAACTATACAAAGTTCATCGACTGCGCAAAGGAGCGCGAGGTGAGCGGGGAGTAGTTATATATAATGATACAATTGTCTTTGATATGAGTGTATAGGACACAGCCTGGTGCTACGGCACCACTTGAAAAAAAATTCTCTTTTACTTAGTTCGCACCGAACTGTCTACATGTCTACATGAATTTCGGAGTTTGCAATGTCAAGGTCAGTTTTTGCACTTGAGAGCTCGCTTGGAAGTAACAGAAACTCGACATTCAACGGCCTCTTCGCACAGTAGTGTCGTTCGGCCGCAGTAAAGTTGCGCCTTTCAACCGAAATACTTAATTATTTTATAAGTCTGTTTGGTGAAAAGTGTTGAAAGTTTTAATAAAAGGTGAGATTTATACTATTCTTTTTATTGCAAGGTTTTATTTAATTACTGTGAAATTTACAAAACGTGTTTTTAGCATCAATAAAACTTTGCACGAATAAAAATGCCGGTTAACCTACAAGTATTTGCAAATTTGCTTGTGCTTCGTAAATATAAAATATTCTTTTTAATCCTTTTGTGCTCAGATTTTTATTTTATTTAATTAGTGAGCAATCAATTTATGTTTTTCAACTGCTAAGTTTAATTTTAGAAGTTTATTACAAATAATATTAAATAAATATGTATAAAACGTTTAATAAAAACATAGGTATTCTACCTTATTTTAGAACAAAATATTAGTATTTTTAATTTTATATTTTTATACTAATAAAATAGATTATATTTATTATTTATTCATGCAGAGTAACCCACAATGAATGAAGTTACATTACCACCATCGCCAAACTGGTATTTAAGCAATATTTTGGCTTGCGCAAATGATGGAACCATTGCTTGGGGTGCAAAAAATCTAGTAGTAATTGCAAAAGCAAAGGAAAATTCTAAAATATTGGATTATTCTATTATTGACAAAGCACACAATGAACGAGTAACAAGTGTTGCTTTTTCTCCAAAATGTGAAGAGGATGGTAGTTATCGTTTGGTATCTGGAGGCGACGATAACCATGTTAAGATATGGAATTCCAAGAGTTTAACTATGGAAATGAAAAATTCTAAATTAGATGTATGTATTCTTTTCATTAATATAAAACATCCTTTCCATTTAAGAATATCAATATTAATAAATTATTTTTATATAGGGTAACCACAAAGTTGTTGGAGTGGATTGGTCTAAGCATAATCCAAGCCTAATTTGCTTTGTAAGTGAAGATGGCTACTTGGTATCGTGGTACACAAATTATGATACTAGTCAAATAATTACACTTGGAAAAATGACTGCAACATGTTTAGTTTGTTGTCCACATGACAGTAATATTGTATCGATTGGTTCTAAAAATGGATTGGTTTATATTGTTGATATTCGAGGATGTGGTAGTATCACCTATAGATTAAGAGGCCATGATGCAGACATTGTCAGTCTATCATGGTGTCCAGTCCCTGGTAATATTTTTGAGAAGAACACAAAAGAACTATTATTAGCATCTGGTGCTAAAGACCGGTACATTTTTTATTAGAATTTTATTTAAGATTTTTCTTAAGGATAATAAGTAGGTATAAGTTTTAACTTACAATATTTCATTTTTGTAGATCAATATTTTTATGGAAAGCAGGTACTGATGGTCGATATCAAACACAACTTACAATTCCTGCAATACCTTTAGATTCAAACTCTCATAAATCTAAAGTAAGTGCATCAGCAGGAAATTATACTGCAGTTTGCTGGCTGGAACCAACAACGCTTCTTTCAAGTTCATCATGGGGAGAACTACTTTTGTGGGATCTTAATGGAGAAGCAAAAAAGAAGTTTACTCCAAAATTGATACATGCAAAACATGGAAGAGGATTATTTTCTATAGCAGGATTAGTTGATAAGTCAGTTGAACAAATTGAAAAATCTGCAGATAGTGAGTCTGAAAATTGGAGAACCACAACAAATATGTATGTGCAAATTCAACATTTGCTTTTAATTGCAATATTATTTTATGTACTAATTCCTATTTTATTTTAGTAAAGCAATTTGGACTATAGCACAGGACCGACAAATTATTTGCTGCAGTGTATCGGATAACAAACCTTCAATAGACTACATTATTCCAACCCAAGGTGGATTTGTGTACTGCATGTCTGCTTGTCCAGTAGATACCTCCCAAATAGCATTTGGTGTGGGAGATGCCATGATTCGATTATGGAATTTATCTGAACCACATGAAAATATAATGGAAATTCAAGTAGTATGGGAGAAAATTAAAGGAAAAGTTAGAGCTGTAAGTTATTTTTATCATATGCGCTTCAAAATATTTTGTTACTGTAAATGATTACATTACACCTTACTGCATTTTGATTTTTAAATTTTGTTTAGTTATCCTGGCATCCAGAAAAAGAGAATTTATTGGCATTTGGAACAAATGAAGGACGTGTGGGGATTTTTGATACAAACAATAAAAAGGCTCCAACTATATATAGACAATATCACAGACACATTATTTATTCTATTGGATGGGGTCCTGCACCAGGTGTAAAAGGCTATGCTTTATATACATGTGGGGATGGAGAATTAGTGTATTATAATCCAGAAAAATTAAATGAAAGTAATTTCAATTTTTTATATTTTTATTAATATATTTTTTAATTATTTAAAATAAAAAATATAAATATTTATTAATTGCAGATCCTACTCCTGTGACAAAAAAAAAGGACTGTACTGAATTTTGTTGGAAATCAGATTATTCTGTACTAGCGTTAGGTTTTGGTGATGGGTAGGAATTAATTTCTCTTTTTTATATTCTATTTTCATAACGATAAATATTAATAAGTTTTAAATATTTATAGATCCATTCTTTTCTTGAATAATGATTTATCAGATTATGGTCATACAATTTATGCATTGAATAAAGCAATTCAGCGTTTAGTATGGCATCCTGAAAGTACATTTTCCGATTTAAATACCTCTACTATGAAAAACTATTTAGCTGCAGCAATAAATGATTCTATGATTACTGTTTTTGATATTCCATGTAAAAGTAATTCTGATGGAAAGACATCAGATGAATCATTTTTCAAAACTGTTGCTGTTTTAAAAGCCCACAGTGATAAAGTTGTAAGTCTTGCATGGAGCCCACATATCAGTGGATATTTAGTATCGGGTAGTTATGACTACGTAGCACAGGTAAATGAAAAAAAAAATTTTATTAACTTGATATAAATAATTTTAAATATATAATTTTCTTTTATTCAGGTTTGGAAAGTAGAAACTCAAGAGTTGATTGCCACATTTACTTCTCATTTAGGGCCAATTCAATGTTGCATGTGGAGTCCATTTAGTCAAGATTTAATAATCACTGGTTCTTCAGATTTTACATTACGCATATGGAATATTTCTAATCAAGAAATTCTTACATCACCACCTTCAAATAAAGTATCTATAAAGGGCAAAAGAACAAAAAAGAAGAAGAGTAAAGAAGCAGTTAATAGTAGTCCAGTTTCTACTGGAAATATTACTACATCAACAATAGAGGAAATTGATTCGATTGAAAATTCACGGGAATTAATAAATCAAGAACAGTCAGAAGAAAATGATTCTAAGAAAGCTGATAAATTAGAAAGAAAAAAGAAACCAAAGAAACCCAACTACTTTCCGAATCATTCCGAGATTACACAGAATAATAAACTTTGGTGTTCAACGGTTAAACATGTTATCGATACTTTAAAAACTGACAGTCAGAACAATGAATCTGATAATGCAGTAGACAGTCCAATTGAAAAGAAGAAAAATGGAATACTACCTGCTTTCCTTGGAACACCAAAACATTTTGAAAATGCTATAAATTATGAAAGTAAGTTACTTTTCAAAAAAATCATACATGAAATTTGAAATAAAAAATAAAATATAATACTTTGTCATCATTTCATACTATATATTTTATTAGAATTAAATAAATAATTTCTTTCTTTTAGAGCAACTCTTGGAATCAAGTGGATATCACATTTTTGCTACTGAAATAGATTTATGGAGTGGCAATTTAAAGCAAAATTTACAGAAAGCAATGAAAGAAAAGCGTTTAAACGATTATCTGCTATTATTTGCACCTTCTATTTCAAAAGAGTAAATGATCTCTAATAATAATGATTGAAAAAAATTAAGAATTAAAGTAATAAGTTAATAAACTGTAATACTCATTTAACATATTTTTCAGATTTTGGGAAGAAATGTGTGCAGCTTATGCTAATCAGCTTGCCATTGATGAATACCCTCATAAAGCAGCGGCGTGTCTTTTATGCATTAACAAAACTGAAGAAGCTATTGACGTTTTCATGAATGCAAAATTATTCAAAGAAGCTTATGCCCTGGCTTCTTTGAGATTAGATCCGAAGAATCCAATTATTGAAAATATTCTTAAAAAATGGGGGGATACTGCCCAAAAGAATGGCAATTTCCAACACGCAGTTGAATGGTACGTAATATTTATTTATAATTGCGTAGTTGGATATTACATAATTTTATTTTACAGTAACATAAAATTGGGAGAGTATGTAAAAGCAGCAAAATTGTTGGAACGCCGTAAGGATCTGGAGAGTCTAATGTTGGCTATTAATATTGCTGAACTTGCAAGTGACTCAGACTTAAGTATGTCATTGGCAGATAAAGCAGTTTTAGAAGCATTACTTAACTCAGATGTTATAGTTGCTAAATCAATTATTGAAAAATATCCTCCATTGCAGGTAAAATATTCAATTATGAAGAAAATAAATAATCAACTGTAGACAATTATCACAATAACTTTTTACTGTTTCTACAGTGCCGAGAAATTCAGGTTGAAATCTTTGATGAAATAAGCAAAGTTGTTGAAGATTTTACTGATGAAAAAATTTTGCTTTGGTTTCAAGGATCCTCTGATAAAGCATTACTAGACAGTGTAAAAAAACGTTTCAATAAATGTGAAAAAAGTTACACTTCATTACTTCAAAAAGATAGTTTTCCACTGCCAAGTGATGAGAAAATGGTATGTTGAAATATTTTTAAACAATTTTTCAGTCTTGTCAAATTATTGAATATCAAACTATATATATATATTGCGCGATTTTTTCAACAGGTACAAGTGAATGTTAGTCAGCAACTAGCTCTTTCAGTATTAGCCAGTGAAAAAAGGCTGCAATTTCAACACATAGTAAAAGCGCTTGATATTATTGCTCAGTATGAAAACAGTAAATCTCCAAATGCACACCATAAATGTGCACTTTTGATGAAATATATTTGTGCATTAGATAACAGAAATTTATCTGACCCTGACAGTATATTTAAAAATGATGAAAGTAGAATAGCTGAAAGTTTACGGGCTTATTTATGCTATGGAGCAATTAATTGGTTCCATGACAATAATTTAAATGAGACACAAGTTTCCGAATCTACGAATTTAATCGTGGATATTTTAAAATCATGTATTGAAGATTTGTTAAGCAAAGATTCAATAAAGTTTTGGACTGCAGAAAATGAAATTATCAAATTAGAAACTGAATTATCATCTATAATAGGTAAGGAAACTTTCTTTTTAAAAGTTTTAAAACAATAAGTAAAATATGTATGACATATATAACATGGCCTTTATACTTATTATCACTGACAGGTAAAGTACAAACATCGGAAAAAAATGAAGCAGATGAAAAAAAGAATATTGTAGAACGATTAGATTCTTTAAAAAACAACAGAAAACAATTTGTTGATAATCGAGTGTCTTCACCTAATCCTTTATTTAGTTATGGTGCTGTAATGGAATTTACTAGCAAAGTAACAAATGAACAAGTTCAACAAAAAATCACAGAACTTGTAATGGATACGTGGAAAAAAGCTATTTCATAAGCATAGTATTTTTTTTATAATTTTACAAACAATTTAAATTACTTTTTACTGTCTAATGAATTATGGAACGTTTAGTACTTTTAAAAAAAGTACTTAAATGAATACTAATTAGTATAAAAAAATACTAAGAAGACGATTTCTAAATTAATTTTATAATTAAAATAATTATAAAATTAAAATTTATTTTTATTTTTTTACTTTGTTTATTAATGAACTTATATATGTACAAATGTATATAAAAAGAAATTTATAAAATTGTTAATTCATTCATTTATTGTTCACTTTCCAGAATAACAATTGCCTATCACTACCTGCACATACAATTGGTATTCTTTGATGCCATGTTAAACCACCGTACAATGTAACCTTTCCACAAATGACTGGTTGTTTAGCTTTTAAATTTGTGACTTTTAAAAGATTATCAGGTCTGCCTATTGTGGCAATTAAATTTTCATTAGATGGTGCAAATTTTATGCAAGTACCACCTTCAATATGAAGTGTACGGGATTCCAATGGACGACTAAAATAAAATTAGAAAATAAAATATTTAGAAAAAGTTTAGTGAAAAATAGTTTTAAAAAATGTAAATTACCTAGGCCTTGAAACATCCCAAACTATAAGTTCGCCTGCAGCAAGACAAGCAACTTTCAGAGGATTGGGACTCCAATCAGCAGTTGACAGTGGTACTAGGTTAGCGTCAACTGACATTATTGGTTGTTGACTTCTAACATTATACATTCGAATTATTCCATTTTTCTCAGCAACTAAAAGTTTTCCAGTTTCTTCTGTATGCCAGCACACTTTTACACCTGAACCAGTTAATAGGAATGTTAAAACATACTTCTGCTCTTCCTTGACTGCCCACAGTTTGCATGTGTGATCATCAGAAGCAGATGCTAATAATTCTCCATCAGGATCGTAAGCAATACTATTTACATAATCTTTGTGACCTTCTAATACCTATGAAAAAATTTAATAATGATGAAAAACAAATCATTCTTTTGAAACATTTAATAAGTGATTGATGATTTTACAGACAAAATTTTCAATGTTTACCTCTAAAACATTATTTTCACTCAAATCGCTATTGTATAATCTTATTTTGAAATCTGCTCCGGCAACACAAAATGATACAATTTTTGGTACAATACTGAGAGAAGTTTCTGGACTCCAAGCAATTGCATCAATCCTTGTTTCATGGTGAAAAGTTCGAAGATGACTGTAATTAATATCTTCTACAATATCATCATCTTCCTGAAAATGCATATAAAATAGAATAAAATATTAACAACACATTGACTAAAACTTTACAGTATACCTGAAATTTAATTGTTGCTACAATTATTTCTTCTCCTAAACCAATGCAAATAAGATTCTGTGACCATTCATACGGAGACCATTCAACAATTTGTACTTTCTTCGGAAAATTCAATTTAAATGTTGGGGTAGTTAACAATGCCTCTTCCATTTTGATTTACCTAATTACCTGTAATATTAAAAAAATATTTGTTTTGTTTATATAAAAAAAATACAATCACTACAATGGATTTTACATTCTTAGGTTATTTATTAAACCAATTGCTACATTAACAACTACTCAACTATTATATAAATTTAGATTTCTAAATATTTAATTATTTAATATAATTTCACATATTATCATGAAAAGTAAATTTGAAATAATAAAATATGTTTGTTTAAATCCAGTTAAATTTACCGGCATAACCTCAAATAACGAAACAACAACAATTAATAAATGTGCTAGAAAAATATTCAAGCAGATACATCAAATGAAAAAATAATATTTAAATATCTACAAAAAATTATTATCTTAAATTAACAATTAAATACTTCTAAATAATATGCTTCAGCCGAAGGAAATCGTGATCCGTGTGGATAAAGGCGGGATTTTATATTAACCAGGTGTATATATGTATATATACGTAATATATATGTGGGCGGACAGCTGTTGTTGACAAATCAGTATCAGCTGCGCTATCTTATAGGTTAAGTTCAGAATGGAGCATTATACTGTCAAGTGGTGTTTATAGTTTTTAGACAGTTTTGTTAGATCAAAATGTTGTGAAAAAAATCATTGCGATTTAATTATTTCAGTGAAAATATCCTATAATCATGTCGTCTGCACATTTATCCAGTGGAAGATTAAACATAGGACTAATTCAAGAACAAGCTAGAAAGCAATTACTTTATTTGCTTGAAAAATGTGATGGACCCAAAGTACTCTACTTTCTACAAAATTTTTTCTTGAATCATTATTTACTACTAAGTAGCAAGTAAACTAATTTTAAAATATCTTTGTTTTAGGCAATTGTATGGGATGAATCACTTGGGGGACCAATGGGTCTTGTTGCCAAATATGACATACTTCAAGAACATGAAGTTACTAAAATGTATCCTTTAGTAGGTGGACGTTTACCACCTTCTGATGTTGCCAATGTAATATTTATTACAAGGCCGCATTTAGATCTTATGGATTTGGTGGCTCAAAACATTCATGGGTAAAAACAGTTTATTTTTAGATATATTTGTACTTTTTTTTTAATTTATCTGATATTAACAAATATTTTGTTAACAGAGAAGAAGGAAGTAGGCATCATAAAGAATTTCACATATTTTTTGTACCTCGAAAAAGTTTACTTTGTGAAAAGAAGCTGCAAAATCGAGGAGTATATGGAAATTTTACATTTATCGAAGAATTTCCTTGTGATCTCTTTCCTTTTGACAGTGACTTAGTCTCTATGGAATTGACCAATGCCTTTCGAGAATTCTACTTAGAAAATGATCCTACTTGTTTATACCAAATAGCACAAGCAATTCAAAGTTTACAAAAATTGTATGGTAAAATTCCTAGGGTTACCGGAAGAGGCCCAGCTGCAAGTAAAGTTTGGGATTTAGTTCAGAGATTGAACCGTGAAGAAGAAGATACAAAAATTAATAACAATCAAACCCCAGCTATCGAGCATTTACTGTTACTTGATAGATCAGTTGATTTATTGTCACCTCTTGTAACTCAGCTGACATATGAAGGTTTAATAGATGAAATATTTGGTATTCACAATAGTAAGTATATATTTTTTTTAATATTAAAAGCTTTTGAACAGACTCTAAAGACCTTTAAGACCATAACGTTTTTTATCATGTCTTTTACTTTAAATACAGAATCTATAAAATTTTAGAAGAAAAGCTTGAATATTTGGACATATTAATTTCCTTATCTGACCATAATAAAATTTTTTAGGTGCAGTAAAACTACCAGCAGAAAAATTTCTGAATCCAGATGAATCTCCAACAGTGATGTCACTTGAAAAAAAGAAACAGCAAATTATTTTACACTCTGGAGAAGAACTGTTTGCTGAAATTAGGTACTTACATTTTAATTTTTATTTATTGAGAAAAGGCATTGATTGGCATTAAAAATTTATTTTTAACTTGTAGAGATAAAAATTTCAACGGTGTTGGACCAGTTTTGAGTAGAAAAGCTAAGGTAATTTCTTCGCAATTTGATGAAAAGCATGGAGATAAAAGTGTTCAAGAAATTAAACAATTTGTTGCAAGATTGCCTCATATGTTAGCAACAAAACAATCATTAGCTAAACGTAAGTTTATTGTTTAATTTAATTTATTAATAATTTAAACATCATTAAAAGAAAAGGAAGTACAATAAATAAAATTTGTTTATTCCATAAATTTTAGATACGACAATAGCAGAAATGATAAAGGAAGTGACTGATTCTACAAACTTCTTGGAGATATTACAGGTTGAACAAGAACTTCTAAACTGCATAGATACAGATAAGCCAAATTCTTATATAGAAGATTTAATAGCACAGCAAGAACCACTCTTGAAAGTCTTACGACTTCTTTGTATCCAGTCCTTAACTAATTCTGGTTTAAAACAAAAACTTTTAGATTACTATAAAAGAGAAATTGTACAAACTTATGGTTTTCAATATTTACCAACACTACTGAATTTAGAAAAAGTTGGATTGCTAAAAGTTCAGCAGTCAACTAGGCAGTATTCGGTATTAAGAAAAGCTCTAAGATTGACAGTTGAGGATGAAAGTGAAATTGCACCAAAAGATATAAGCTACGTACACTCGATTTATGCTCCATTAAGTGTTAGATTAGCAGAACAATTGGTGCAACCTGGTGGATGGCAAGGGTTAAATGATATTCTTGGTCTTCTTCCAGGACCAGCAATAAGTAGCGTTTCTCAAAAATCAACAGCAACTGGAAGAAGTAAGATTTAATTTAACAAGATTTTTAAACTCTTTGGATTCTATAAGTAATTTAATTTTGTGTCTGTAGGAAATTCAATAACTAGTGAAGATTCTACTTCAGAACCACCAAAGCTGATTCTTGTATTTTTCATTGGTGGTTGTACATATGCAGAAATTTCAGCATTAAGATTTCTCTCTCAGCAGGAAGACTGTAAGTATATAATTCATTTTTTTTTCATAATTCATCACAAAAAATTAATTTATGTTTCTTCTGTTTTCAGTAAATGTTGAATTTGTGATAGGAACCACAAAACTTATAAATGGAAATACTTTTCTTTCCTCATTAATGGAGGAAATGCCATCACCATAATTAATATATTAGTTTTGTATTATATAAGGTATATATTAAAAAAACTTATTTTAATTATCAACAAATTTGTATAACTTATATTATAATCAATGTTGTTTAATTTAATTTATGAAGGATTAGTTTTTGTTACAATATATTTATAATTGTTTATATATAAATTTTTTTATTTTCTAAGTTTTATTTCAATATTTTTAATTTTCAGTTTCAGCAATCATTGAGCTACACTGAATAAGTGTTATTTTTTATGATAAAAATAAGTTATATTAGTAATTTGATATCAACAAAAGTACGAATGAATTTTATTTTAATGGGTGTTATACTGTGGGAAAATTATCAGTAAAACGGCGCGATTCAAAAGACTTTTATCATTCAAATTTTTGTTCAATAATATTGAATCAACGTAGTCTAAAGCTAATTTAGACTAATGTTTTCTAAATATTAATGCCCGCGAATAAACTGTAACAATTAATCCACGAAATTTTTTTATAATCTAAAAAAATAGCGACTTGCATCAGTCCTCGAATGCCTCAAAGAAATAAGGCTCATTCCCTCCAAAATTTCTCCAAAATCCGCAAAATCTCTTGTACCTCACGATCTTATCAAAATTCCTTCGTATGTCGTTTATTGTAACTGTTATATACCACTGACTGGAAAATCGGAGCTGAAGCGCTCTTCACATGGTACCGCGTACCCCTACCCGTACCCCCGAACGGGACGGGTAGGGGTACGAGGTACCATGTGGACAGCGCCTTTGGGGTTGCTCTCCAACGATAAACGAGTACGAAAAACAAGGAAAAAAGATACAAAATATGTGAGTTAGACAAAGATATGATGTGAGTGATCGTTTTATCGAGAGCAGGGCCCCTGAAGATTGGCGCGCTAACGGATTTGGCCCCCTACCCTCCGGTTGTTTTCGCGTTCTTTGGAAATTCGGGGGGTGCAATGTTATACAGGAGAGGGGGAATGTAAGGGGCTTTAAGGGTACCCAGACGCTAGGTTTCAAATCGAGACGGTCAGTTGGCTGGGAACGCTCCCCGAGTGCACGGTGCCGGATCGGACCGTTCTGACTTCTGAAGGAATAGAGCTAGCCAGAGCTGTACGTGTCTCTGGGGAGACGTAGAGACTCGGAGACTCTCGATAAAGGTATTTACATACATGCATAGCTAAAGTCGCGCTACCATTCCAACGCTTACGATAGTTGTGTACTAAACCGATCTTAGGGCAATTTGCTTGAAATTTTATTAGTAGATTATTTGTGATATTGTTTATACCAGGTTCAAATTTTGGAAGGCTCAGCCGTGCCATTTTTAAAATAAAAATTGTCAAATTTTGAACCTTTTACGCGTGAAGCATAGGCTAGGATGCCGCCAAAGCGATAATTTAATGATTATAAAAGAATTCACAGGATAATAATTAACACTACATTTGAAATGTTGATAGAAATGTAACTTCGCAAAATAGAAATCCTCAGCCGTACCGTTTACGAATTATTTAAGTGCAAAGTTGCATTGCTCACACTCACAACTAGGACTATATATCCCTACACAACTGCCTTCATTCGCGCGGGAAAGAGCGCATCGCTGTTCTCCCTCCTTTTTCTTACTACCTTACTTACCTGTCTTTATCTTTCACTCTCATTCTCTCGCATTCTCTCTCTCCCTCCTTCTTCCTCTTTCTGTTTTTCTCTTTCTACCTCTGTTTATAAACTGTCAGAAACTGTCGGCGAGTTTTCTAATTTATTTATTTATTTAAATTTGTAATAAAAACTTTTCATTTTTAAACAAAAATGAAACTAATTTAAAGCATAAAAAATAAAATAATTTTTATCCTTTGTAAAAGCCGAAGTATTAATTTTATACTTTATATAATAATTATATGTTAACATTTAAAAATATTTCGCAAAAAGCTCCAAGATCGTAAACTTATTACTTATTATTCAAATTTTGTATTTGTTGGTACATACTATATGCACTTGAGGGAAAAAATTGATAATTAAATTTCGTTTACTAAGATTAATTGATTCATTCTTTAACAGCATCAAATGAATAAAAAATCTTTATTATTTTTCAGTAAACTATTTCATCGCAATGTCAGATTCGGAAGGAAGTGTCAGCAACTCTGACAGCGAAAGTAGAGGGGGTGCAAGTGATAATGAAAGTCATTCAGTCCGATCTAGAAATGCCAGCAAGAGTACGGCTAGATCAAGATCAAGTGGAAGTGTGTCCAGAAGTAGAAGTCGATCTGTCACTTCTAGGTCTAGAAGCCGTTCGCGACTTTGGTCTGGTTCAAGATCTCAATCACAATCCAGATCCAGATCCAGATCTAGATCCAGATCCAGATCTAGATCCAGATCCAAATCCAGATCTAGATCCAGATCCAGATCCAAATCCAGATCCAGATCCAGATCTAGGTCTAGATCTCGTTCAGGTTCCCGTAAATCACGGTTAGTTTTGAATTTCTTATATAGTATAATATTTAAACTAATTTATAAATTTTGATTGAAAATGCCTGGTATTATTTTAAATCTGCCAGAAATGACGAGGCTGAAGAAGCTAACTCAGAGGAAGAGCCGGTGACGGAAGAAGAGCCTGAAGGAGAAGACCTGGATGAATATGACGAAGAGGAAGAAGAAGATGAAGAAGGCGGTGGTAAAATACGAAAGAAGAGGAAGATGGGCAGAGTGCACGATTTCATTATTGCCGAAGCCGAAGTCGACGACGAAGCTGAGGACGAAGAGGAATGGGAAGAAGGGGCGCAGGAGCTCGGTATTGACGATAATGAAGTGGAAGAGAGTGGTTTAAGTGCCCGAGAAATTGAAGGTAAAATTAGACGTGGAACCAATCTGTGGGAGTAAGTACCTTAGCACACCACCTCTTTTCTCATTCACGTAAGATCGAACGAAGCAGAATAACAAAATAATATTTTTTCAGTTCCCAAAAAGAGGACGAAATCGAAGAATACCTGCGCAACAAGTATTCGTCGCAGGAGTCGTCGGCGGCGCAGCGCTTTGGCGATGGTGGAAAAGAGATGACCGACGAGATCACCCAGCAAACTCTGCTGCCGGGAGTGAAGGATCCGAACTTGTGGATGGTCAAGTGCCGCATGGGCGAAGAGAAAAACACGCTGCTTCTTCTCATGCGCAAGTTCATTACGTACCAAACAGCGGGCGAGCCGCTCCAAATAAAATCAGTGGTAGCGCCCGAGGGCGTAAAGGGCTACATCTACATCGAGGCCTACAAGCAGCCCCACGTCAAGTCGGCGATCGAGAACGTAGGCAACTTGAAAATGGGCATCTGGAAGCAGCAGATGGTGCCTATCAAGGAGATGACCGACGTCATGCGCGTCTTGAAGATACAAAGCACTCTCAAGGCTAAGCAGTGGGTGCGACTGAGGCGCGGTATTTACAAGGACGACATCGCCCAGGTGGACTACGTGGATCTGGCGCAGAATCAGGTGCACCTGAAACTACTGCCTAGAATAGATTACACTCGAATGCGAGGTGCGCTCAGGACGACTCAGAACGACTCCGAAGCGCAGAAGCGTAAAAAAAAGAAGGTCCCACCCGCCAAACCCTTCGATCCAGAGGCCATTCGAGCCATCGGTGGCGAAGTCACTGGCGATGGCGACTTCCTCGTCTTCGAAGGAAATAGATACAGTCGCAAAGGCTTCCTCTACAAGAATTTCACCACCAGCGCTATTATAGCCGACGGCGTGAAGCCAACATTATCGGAGCTCGAGAAGTTCGAAGAGGCACCCGAGGGCATCGGCCTCGAACTCGGTGGAACTCCGGCCACTGGAGCATCCACGGGAGAAGAGCAATCAGTCACGCACAACTTCAGCACTGGCGACAATGTCGAAGTATGCGAGGGCGAGTTGATGAATCTCCAGGGTAAAATTGTCTCCATCGATGGGAACATGATCATGGTAATGCCCAAGCACGAGGAGCTTAAGGAGGCACTTGAGTTTCAAGTCAACGAGTTGAAAAAGTACTTCACGATGGGTGATCATGTTAAGGTAAAACTTTAATATCGTATAATCTAAAAAAAGGTAGATACTTAAATGGAATTTTGAGTGACCAATGAAAACGTGAATTTCAGGTGATAGCAGGTAGATACGAGGGTGACACTGGCTTGATCGTGCGAGTGGAGCCGAACCGCGTGGTATTGTTCTCCGATTTGTCGATGCACGAGCTGGAGGTGTTGCCGCGCGATTTGCAACTGTGCGCGGACATGGCGACGGGCGTCGACAGTTTGGGTCAGTTCCAGTGGGGAGACCTGGTGCAGCTGGAGCCGCAGACGGTCGGCGTTATCGTGCGCCTCGAGCGCGAAAACTTCCAGGTGCTGTCGATGCACGGAAAAATAGTGGAGGCACGACCGCAGGGTCTGACCAAGCGCCGGGATAATCGCAACGCCATTGCTCTCGACTCCCAGCAGAACACCATCCAGAAGAAGGACATCGTTAAGGTGGTCGACGGGCCCCACGCGGGGCGCTCCGGTGAGATCAAGCACCTCTACCGAAGTTTCGCGTTTTTGCACTCGCGCATGTTTATCGAAAACGGCGGTATTTTCGTGTGCAAGACGAGACACTTGCAACTTGCTGGCGGTAGTAAGGCAAGCACCTCTGCTGTGCCTATGTCGCCCATGCACTCTGGATTCATGTCACCCTCAATCTCATCACCTATGCACAGTAGCGGGTAAGTAGTCTTCTGCTCTTTAAAGTTGCTGTGTGCACAGTAGATATCAAAAATTAATTTTTATCCTATAAATATGTTCATTTCAAGGGAGTTCTTACTTATTCATTAAAATTTTGAATGTATAATATATAAGGTACATATAAATAAAACTAGTATTTTTCATGTAAAAATTCTAGAAACTGATTGTCAATTGCTATAAAGCCCTGGAATGGTTATATCATTGATTGGTAATACATTAGTCTAAAATATATTTTTTATTTTAGTAGTGGTTTCGGAGACAAAGGCAGTGAACCAGGCAGTTCCAGAGGTGATGGCGGAGGAGGTCGAGGCCGAGGTCGAGGCGGTGGTGCTCGACGCGATCGCGGAATTATCGGTACCACGATCAAAATCACAGGTGGTCCATACAAGGGCAACGTCGGCATCGTCAAAGACGCGACCGAGACAACGGCTCGTGTCGAACTGCACTCGACCTGCCAGACCATTTCGGTCGATCGCTCGCACATCGCCAACGTCGGCGTACCTAGCAAAGATGGAAGTTTCAGCAGCTACAGTCGTACACCTGCTTACGGCGCCGGCAGTCAGACACCCGTGTACGGGGGAGGCAACAAAACACCTATGCACGGCTCACAGACTCCTCTATACGAGAGTAAGTATATCGGCAATTGGGAACCAAGGATTGTTTGCTCAATCCCGACAAAAACATTTAATAAATCTACTCATTTTTAGCTGGCTCGAGAACTCCACATTACGGCTCGATGACACCGTCACACGACGCGGGCTCCAGGACACCAGGACAGTCGGGCGCCTGGGATCCGACGGTGTTGAACACACCGGCGCGTACTAACGACTTCGACGGGTACAACATTAACGAGACTCAATCGCCAGCATACGCGCCGGGCTACCAGGCATCCGGACCCTTCACGCCACAGACTCCGGGTGCGATGTACGGCTCGGATGCGAGTTTCGGTCCCTACCAACCGAGTCCCAGCCCAGCGCCAAGCGTTAACCCCAGCCCCAGTCCCGCCGGGTACAGCGCCACACCGTCGCCCTCGGGAACGGGTTACACAGCCAGCCCTCGCGGAGTTAATTTCGTCTCGCCCTCGCCCATGGGCTACAGTCCTATGACACCCGGCATTACTAACAGCCCCTATGCGCAGACTCCCGGATCCACCATTGAGTCTAGTCAGAATTCGATCTTCGGTGTTGAGTGGCACACTACCGATATCGAGGTGCGAATTCGAGACAACTATCATGATCCCCATCTCGCCGGGCAACATGGATACATCACGACGGTCAATGTAAGCTCTTATTTTTTTAACAGTGCGATTCGAATTGAGCGAGAAAAATCTACAATTGCTTATTAATGCTAATACAATTTGTTTTCTTCTAGGCTGGAATGTGCACCGTATTTTTACAAAAGGATGATAGGACTATAAATATATTTAGTGACCAATTAGAGCCAGTTGTTCCTGCTCAAAATGATAAGGTAAAAGTAATTATAGGAGAAGATCGAGAAGTTGTCGGCACGCTTTTATCCATAGACAATCAAGAAGGTGTATTTAAATCCAATACCGGAGAAGTAACGATGTTGCAACTACGATGCTTGTGCAAAATGCGGCCGTCATAAAGCGAATGATTAGCAAATTAAAACAATTGTACATTTTGTGAACGTATCACTGATTCAAAGAATTTCATCACAAAAGTTCAGTACGTATACAATACAGTATTTTATGATATAATATATGTAATATATTGAACATATATTTTTTAACGCGATAACGCCTGGTTGACGGTGATTTTTATAATTGCCTATCCGATTGGTTTTTAAAGACTGTGATAGTATTTTAACTACGTATTAAAATATACTTCATAAAATTGTGTATATCGATTTCATTGTACAATTTCTTGAGACATTTTACAGATGTATAATTTATTTAAGTAAAATATTTTAAATTTCTCGTAAACAGTGTTTTATTCAGCTACAAACAATGAGAAAAATATATTTAAAAAATCATTTGTTGTAAATATATCACTGTAATATAAAAAATATGTTTATTTCTTTTCATTTTGAAACTGTCTTTCATTGTAATAAAAGTAATATAATAATCTAAAATTGCTACATCATTCTTATGTTAGGTATAGTTCATAATCTATTGAAAGAGCAATCTACTAGATAAACTATTTTTATTGTATCTTATAAATCAATTAATAAAAAATGTTGAATAATTATTCTACAAAAAATGAAAATTATGTATGTATATACCGTATTCATTTTAGAAAAACAATATTTTATTAAAAATAGTAATTGTTAAAAAAATTATCTGTACATACAAAACAAACTATATAATTTTTTCAACTTTAACAAATTGTTACTAGCCCTCAATCATCAATTACCTAATTATTTATAAGTAGTGCACTATCAATATTAAAATGATGCTGTAATCCGCGAAAAAATTGATTTGACACTAATTTAAATAAATGATCAAATTGACGTTTGATTATCTTATATTTTAAATCTCTTCTTCTCCGTCGGTAGTTTTCAAATTTTCAGAAAAGTTCATTTTCCTTTGAGATAACGGAGGAAGTACTTTTCCTCCGTGTCGTTTTCCTAATCGATCCATAAATCCAATTTGACTGTGGCAGCGAAAATCTTCGAGAATCTAAAAGGCAACATTATTCATGATCTTAATCACAATGTATTTAATTGAAATAAAAATTAGGATACATTTTATTAAATATTACCAAGTTTTCCGGCCAGAATTTTCCTTTCGTTATATCTTTAATTAGCACGTCTTCACAGTGATTTAACAAAGAAGCACAATAGTACAGAACATAATCTGGTGGATGGAGAATACAAATGGCAAAGTAGTGTACAATCTCACTCCATGGAAGGATACCCCAGAAACATTGGATAAGAAGTCTGTCGCAAATCATCCACCAATCGATTCCGCATTCATTCTGAAATGGCAATTTTTAATGTAACTATATTACAATTATATTACAATTATAATTATATTATAATATTCTTTTTGGCCAGACTTTTACGTTGAAGTTGAAGGAAATTATATTTTAATCGAAAAATTCTTTAGAAATTTAAATTGAATTCGTATTAACATTCATGCTGATTAGTTGTATTTAAAAAAAAATACAGTTTTACCTTTAAAGCAAATTTTATCGTTGGAAATTCATGGCTGATTACACTTTCAAGAAGGTGAGCAAATAAGAGTTTAGTGGAAGATTCTTTTTCATTGTTTTCATCAATGACCCGTCCTAAAGCAGGCCACATAAACATCGACGATGGAAAATGTAAAAATTGAGTTATAAACGTTTTAGCTCTGAAATTCATAAATATAAAATAGTAGAACAAAATTACATCGATTCAATGTGAATAAAACAGTTCTACTGACTTTTCCAAGTCACCGCTGCAAATCAGGAAAATAGTCGCCAAAAACCAATCGAAGCCTTCATAGTTTAAAGGTTTACTATAATTTATAAACTTGTACGAGGATTGTATGAACACTTTTAAATCACTCTCATATTTATCAGTCTTTTCTAATTGACCATTGATAACGCCGTAATGGATAGCTACTGCAACTCCGTGAATCTCCTCTGGCAACCAAAAATCGTCGTTGCATTCAATATCCTCGCCCCATTTGAACTTTTCTACCCACTCAACTGTAGGAATAGCCTGCTCCATTTGATCCAGCAAGTTGAGCAAAAGTGAATTCTGCGAATCAAATATTGAATAAGACTATCAGCGGATCAAACTAAAATATTTTACACCTACACGATGATTTTATAGACTACTTAAGAGCCAGAGGGTAGTCATAATAAAGTCTAACTTTTTTTTTTAAACAAACAGAAAAAACTAATCTTTTAAAGCGGGCGAAACTTACGCTCATGAAAATATAAGAACAAGTTTTTATGAAAATGAAGCATTTCAACAGTTACCTTCATAGGGCCCGAAGACGCCCGATGAGCTCTGCGCGTCTGCAAGACCCAATTGTTGTCCCTGAGACCGGGCCCGCTGTCCTGCAGCCAACCGGTCAGTTCGGACTCGGAAGAGGTTTTCTGCGCGAAATCATCGTCGATACCCTCGGGAGGAGGTAGCTTAGAAAATAATCGACTTTCTTCTGGTGTCACCGAATATTCACTCCGTCTGTACCTCACGTAGTAACAGCTCAAGAGGATCGCGTGTCGCAGCAAGCTGCTCTCGTCCACGATGAACTCGGTTTTTGGCTCTAACACGCCATCTCTAAAATACGTCTCACACTCTTGGAATTCTAGTAATTTTTGCTGCAAATATATTTTTTATGAATAGAAATATGATTTAAACGTAGGTATAAATTTGTAAATTTATCTACCTGGAAATCTAGTAAATTCAGCAGGTAAATGTAAATATCTAAATTCCAGATTGTTGATTTGAGCGATAATAATCCTAGATGATGATACGGCGAATCAATGTTAATAAAACTATAAAAGAGTTCGTGGAGATTTGTTAAATAATCGTTATCTTCCTCTTCGTCTTCAATGTGATCTTCCTTTTCACTCGTCATAAATGCTACAAAACCTGTATTAAAAGAAAACTTTGACAATAAACCAAATCTATATCCTGCATACGATGACAACAGCCACTACATCCACCTCCAATTTAATTTCTCGAAAATCTACTTACAGTTAGTATTTAGTGAAAAAAGAGCGAGCACGTGAAGGAAGACCTGGACGTCGGGATGCTCCCAGGGATCGTAGAATTGCTGTGGATCTTCCAAAATCTTGCCGATCTCGACGAGGAGGGTGGACAAGACGTGGGGAGCGAGTTCCCGCAAAACTTCCGTACCGCGGGATAAGAAGCCGGAGTTCGTTATGAAACTGACTACGTCGTAGGCGCTCCACGAGGCCCTGACCGGGGCGATCGAACCGCGGATCAATTCCTCAAAGACCAGAGGCTCATTTGACAACATCTGCAGGCCTAAAGGAATAGACACTACACTTAACAACATCTCTTTCACTACTCTGAAATCCGATAAAATATTCACTTTGATTAAAAGTGCCAGAGAAAATAATTGATTAGATATCTTTTGCATTGACTTAATTATTTTATTTTGATGTTTATAATGGTTTTTGATGGAGGAGATATCGGAGTAATCAAATTTTTATAAGATTCTTTGATAGTCATTTTTATTTTTTATTAAAAAATGTACTTATTATTCTCATTTATTGATGGCTCATGTAGCAAAAACAAATGAGATAAAAAATCTCCTTCTAATTCAAAAACGCTGCACAAACAGTATGAGTTGTTGAAAAATTAAAAAATTCTAGTTTTTTCGCAAAAGATTAAAAAATGGCCTTACTTATCAAGATGCTGGGTCTTATATTCATTCTCCACGTAATATTTATCCAGTTTGCTGTACATATATGTGACGCTGGGGTAGAAGTTTTCCCGCACGATTTCTTCGACGACGTAGAATACCTCGTGCAGGCTGAACATCTTCCCGATGAATCTGAACAGGTCGACGACGTGCTCGATGCTCATCACGGCAATGGGCTGCCTGAGAATATTGCAGGCGTACGAGATGATAATAACGAGCGGCAAATTCGGGCTCCTGCTCTCGGAAGCGGAGCCGAGCCTGTACTCCGTCATGAGAAACGTCGGCCCGTCCAGCGTGTCCAGCAGGTGGGTGAGCACGTCCAGCGTGTGCGGCCACATCCTGACCTCCGATTGCACCAGCGGGCTGAGCGCCAGCTGGCAGAACCTCGCGTCGTACAGTACGCTCGGCTGCCTCAGCAAGCCGGCCAGAGCAGCCCGCACCGACTCGTAGACACCGTTCGACGCCTCGGAGGCGGCCAGGCCGTTCAGGGTGCCGAGCAGCGCGGTGAGGAAGTCCGGCACGGAGAAGGCGTCCTCGGTGAGGCTCTCGCCGAGCAGCCCGCGGCCCGTGACGGTGCCGCACAGCTGGATCAGCAGGTGCAGGCCATGCAGGAAGCTCAGCGTCTCGATGGAGTCGCCCGAGATGTAGACGTCCGGCGGCTCGTCGGACACGGCCACCGTCACGCCCGGCGGCGGGTGCTCGAGGCCCCGCTTGACGCTGGCGACGACGGCCTGCAGGAGGCTCGGCGTCTTCGAGATGGCGACGCACAAGATCTTCCGGGTTATCAGGCTGTGCATCCACTTCCTGCTCCAGCCAGCCTGCGGCTCCAGCACCGCCAGGATGTGCAGCGTGCTCAGGGGCTTGATCTGCGCCGAGCTGATCGCCGACTGCGAGCCCAGAAACGAGACGAACTGCTCGATCATGTCCACGAGCGACTTGTCCGCCGTTCTGATCCCCTTCAACGTCTCCTCGTGGTGGTCCAGTATCAGCCGCATCACGCGGAACAGCTTCTCGTGCAGGAACACCTTGAAGTTGACGCCGCCCAGCAGAGTCGGCAGAGTCTCGAACATCTTCTTCGAGTGGTAAAGCTCGGTGAAGGCGCTCAGCAGGTTAGCGTAAGGATCGTAGAACTGGGGGTGGTTCAGGAGCTTGGCGTGCACGAGGAGACTCGCCTCGAAGACGGACTTGCCGCCGTCGACGAGTCCGTCCCGCAGGGTCTTCAGGAGGGCGTCCCAGGAGCTGTTGGACGGCATGTTGGCGAGCTCGGTCTCGAGGAGGGCCTCGTAGCCGGCGAGCCGCACGTGGTCGGGCTTGTCGAAGCCCATCTGGTCGACGATCTGGCCGATCTCGTCGCCGCCTGCCTTCGCCGACCAGTCCTCCGTGGACAGCTCGCTCACGCAGGAGAGCGACGTCTGGGGCCGCGAGTTCGCCGCCGAGGTGCGGACACTGCGGGCGGAGTTCTGCCTCGTCGTCGCTCGCGACGCCTCGATCTGCTCGACGAAAGACGTGCGGATCGCATTCATCAGCTCCGTCATCTCCGGGGAATTTATGATCTTCTGAGCGACGTCGTAGGTGTCCCGGTCGCCGTTCAGGTTGTCCTCGATCGCCTGCGAGAACTCGTCGTTCAGCGACTTCTTCATCCATTTTTTGAAGCGGGGGGACAGGTGGCTCTCCATTGTCAAATTGATGAATTGTTGGTGTAAAGTAAAAAAACGCTCGTTTACTTAAATAATTACGAGTTACATTTTTCTCTTAATTAGCTGTAAACACTTCGACGGCACTGTGTTGCAGACTTGCTGTACGTTAATGTTTTGAATTTGTCACCATGGTGACTGGTAAACGCGGCAGCGTGTTAAATTCGAATAGAATGTACATTTTTTGGGTAATAACTTATTTAATATACAATAAAAAATTAATTTTACAATATGTACAATTTACAAAATAGTGTGTATAAATAAATATAGGCATTATTTTTGTTCACATAATATATCACAATAAATCATTGCAGTAGATCACTGTTACGTATTATCTGATTAAAATCGTGCATGCAAGGTATATGCATACTTAAAGATCAATAATTAATTTCAAGAAGTGTGAGTATACAAGGATTTGAAGATTGTAATTTTTTAGAATCTTTTAACGCGCAGGAACCAAGACGTTAGGAGCTTTTGAACGTAAAGCATAAATGCCTCCTTGCAAAGAACAAACTCCGCAAACTTTACAGCTCATAAGAAAGTCGGCAAACTGCAAATGAAATTTGCTTTCGATAAAATGTTCGATTAATCTATTATATTTAAGTAAAATGTATTTACCAAAGCGTTATTTTGATCATGTGGTCCGATTATAACGACGATTTTGTCTTTATTTTCGGCAAGTGGTTTAGCCTGTGGTCCAAGAGTATCGAGTTGAAGATGAGCCAGCTGGACACTGGTAAATGGAATGTTGATGCTGCCAGATACAGCTCCTCGTTCAAATCTAAAAAATTTTAATTTATATATTGCAACAATGAGTAAAGTAAAGATAGTTAAATTTGTCTTACTGCATATTATTGCGGAGATCAACTACTATAACTTTATCAGGAGTATTTTCATGTAAAGTTAGAAAATCGTCAACGCTAATCCTAGGCATTTTTTCCGTTCCCGGTTCTGGTTCTGACCAACTGGTAGCCTAAAACCAAAAAAAGAACATTCAAATAATGCAACTAATTGATGTAGAATTTTATACGACAATTAAACATTTATTTTATGCACCTTTGATTGATTAAATTGATGTCTTCTATAAGTAATACTAGCTGGAGTTTTTTGATACATCGACATTGAATCTTTCACACAAAGTTCAATATCAATCTCTGGAAGATCAGAAAATAAAAGAATGCACTCGTTAAATCCGGATGTTAGCAACGAGTCTCTTAATTGCTTTAATATCGCTAAACCGACGAATAATGGAAAAGATGAATCTCCCAATAAAAGTTTGTCCCAAAGGTGCAATATTTTGTGAATTGGAAAAACATCTAAAAATAAATTATTCGTTATAAGGCTACCTTTAAAATAAGAAAAATTCAGAAAAATCGTTGAAATAAATAAACTTACGTGAAAACATTGTAAGGAACCAAGGAATGGCAAATAATTCAGGAACAAAATTTATGGACTTCAAGTGGTTTGCTAATTGCGGATCATGAAATGCAATTATTTGCGAAAATTTTCCTAAGTATTCTTGTATAACGGCAGAATTATCTTTCAAAAAGAATTTGTGAAGATATTTCGGTATAAAAGCAGATAAACATGCAAAAGCTCGAGCTGTAAAGTGAAAATACTTTTTTTAGTTTAGAAGAAAAATAAAATGAGGGTAATTTTGCAATTAAAAAATATTACCTTCGTTATTAAAATTCAAATATAAAAACGGTGCTGTAAGAGAATCGAGACCTTGCCAATAAACATAATGAGGATTATCTCTGACCCATGCTTTTAGTAAACGTTGAAGTCTCTCATGACCAGCACCAGAAGATAGAAGTTCACTATACTGATGGCATCTAGGAATATCAACTTCAATTTGCCTGTCAGTGTGGGTCGGCGTTTCTTTGTCTATGACATCGTACTGCTTTTGAATGTCTCCTGTGATGCCTAATAAAGCTGCCCAAACTGCAGCTCTCACTGGTGGTGGAATGTCTTTATGAGCTTCTCTTATTATAACATCTCTGGTTATTGGATAAATCTAGAGGATTATAATGTATTGTATGATTACCACCAAATATTAATTTTTTGAATTATAAAAATTTACGAAAATCTTACCTGAAGTAGCCTATCATATAAAATTATTCGATAAAACTGATATTCCGTATCTCTTTCCCTTATTATTAATGGCAGTTGAGATGCAGCTTCAGTTAGATCATCTTGTGCTTGTACATGCATCCTGTAACAAATTTATTTCTAATAATTTTATTCTAAGGTTGATTTATTGACTAGCAACAAAATTTAGAATAATAAAGTAAATATATGTAGTAAATACTTACTGACTTGTCAGACGTGGATAATTAGCAACATAGGGAATATGAGACAATCTTTGCACTAACGTGTCAAGTGGAACTTTGACAACTCTAAGATCAAGGAGACCTGCAGTATCTCTTCGTCCAAACATTTGACCAAGTAAAATGACTAAACTGTAAAAAAATAAATTATTGAAATAATTTTAAAGATCATAATAAATTAGAGCAAATGGAATTTTACTTTGGAATTGATAAAATAGGAGGTCTTGACCGAATTAATCCTTGCTTTTTCAATTCTATTGAAATATCTCCTCCTGCTAATTGCCAAAGGTAATATAACTCATCCATTTTTCGATTGATTACGTTTTCATATAAACTGTCTTCTTTTTCTTTAGCATCTTTTTTTAGAAAATCTTCAAAAATTGGTAAATTTAGAAGCTCTTCAGGTGTTTTACGTGATGAAGGATGTATTTGAAGACATGAGTTAACAAAATCTCTTACATTCTCTGGAAGTTCCTGTGAAATAAATTATGAAATAATTAAATGCCTATCAATGACAAGCAGATTTTCATAATAAGCTATATACATACTTCATAAATATTGTAACAATTATTTTCTCGCGATATTCTTTCAAATATACTATTTTCCGTATGAATCAAACTTATAACTTTGCGTAAACATTGTGATAATTTAACACCAGGCCAGAGGGTACGTCCCAACAATCGCTCTGCAATGATCATTCCTAAAGACCACGAATCCACTTTTATACTCCTAATACCATTACCAAGAAAAACTTCTGGTGCAGTATATTTTGGATACCTGAATTAATAATTCTCTTATTTCTTAAATGAAAAGTATTATGTATTCTTTGCATACACTACTTACCCAATAGGAAATGAAACATTTTTTCCATGATCAGTCATATAGTACAAGCCAAAATTATAAAGTTGAACATTACCATTCTTATTTACTAGTATATTATCTGGACTTAAATGACTGTGTACTAAACCAAGTTCATTCATGTATTTTAATCCAACCAAACATTGATAAGTTATTTTAACAATATCATCGACAGACAAATTTTCTTTAGAAGTAAGAGGTTCTCCTTGATATTCAGCTACTACAACAGTTCTTTCTAAAAAACATAAAGTTATTAAAAACAAATTCTTGAACTCTCATGTATATACAATAAAAAGAAGTTTATGACAGTTTACCATGTTTACTGCGAATAATATCCAAATACATTGATAGATTGGGGTGATTAATAGTTTTTAAAAATTGAGACTTCCCCAGTATTGTTATTGAATTTGGAGTTAAAGGTAGACCATTACTGCCACAAAGTTCTGCAGGATGACTTTGGGCAAAAAAAGTCATTCCTCCGAAACATCTCTCTTCATTTTCCAATAGTGCAGGACACATTTTTATTAGTTCAAAATATAAGTAAATTAGTAAACCAACTTCTACTGAGAAATTTTATCCAACATAACCTGGACCTTCAACTATTTTCATCCTTGTAACATTTAATTACATTTTAATATATAATCTGATTAATTTGATTATTAATTTAATATTAATGATTCAATGTCATTTTAGAAATAAAATATCATTTTTCTGTAAAATTAATAATCGCTGTAAATATCGGTAAATACAAAACATGGGCGTATTGTCGCACTCCCCTCCATTCTCTCTCTCTCTCTCTCTCTCTCTCTCTCTCTCTCTCTCTTTCTCCCTCTGTCTCTCTCCGACTTGTACAGTAAAGTTCAGTTGCAGATACGTAACCATGCGTTACCCGCTATATTCGTTGTTTTGTAAGATTGGAAGAATCGTGAATGACGACGCTCACAGCACAATTTTTAGCTAATGTTTATTGATTAGCAAAACCACTATGTCTATGTCAAAAACAACAAATACGTACAATCGGCAGAATTGGGAAGATGCTGTAAGTAGACATTTTTCGTATTTTAACAATATTGTATAGCTTTTCATAAGATAACCTATAAAACATTGTTTTTCTTTACAGGAATTTCCAATATTGTGTCAAACATGTTTGGGAGACAATCCTTACATTCGTACGGTAAGTTTTTAATTACAAGTCACACTACAATATGACAATATTTTTTGTTATTATCAAATTAACCATCTCTGTTTTTTATTGGAACCTCATAAATATTATTTCTGAGAAAATATTGATAAGTCATTTTAGTCCATAATTATTATAATTACTGTGATTCGCAGTTATTTGTGTTTATCTTTATAAGTACAAATTTTTAGAAACAATTATTTAACGTTTTATTAAGTGTTAAATCAGATTAAATTTTGCCGGTAATTTTATCAAAATAAAATCCATTTTAGTAACATTTTTTTAAGAATTTTTCGGATTTATTTAGATAATACTCGAAGTGGAGAGTGTATGGGATTTTAATTTCTAAATCTAGATATTTTTTGGAAAATAAATTTATTTTTATGCATGAGGGCAGCACTTACCGCACCAGCTCCGAAATGTCTCCGATCCGATCATAACCCTTAACAACTTTGTTTACAAACTTTAGAAGCCGATAACTCTACGAAATTATTAAAAAATATGAACTAATTATACTTA
>UXGC01001015.1:0-39074 GCA_900480045.1 Eurytoma adleriae
CACCCGAGGCGAAGCCGAGGGTGATAAACATGCGATTTGAGGCTTTCTTTATTTACTCCCGTGTTGTATATACTATTTTTGCCACACGCTTGCCGAAAGTACCGCTTTTCGCGGCTTTTCCGCCCTGCGGCGCTTTGAAAATTCGGTATTTTCAAGTCGCTGTTTGCGAAAAGCTCTATACGCAACGTGGGAGGTAAAAAAGAAGTCCTCAGATCGCACGTTTGTCACCCTCGGCTTCTCCCTAATCTCTGGCTTCGCCTCGGGAGACAATTTACGTGCGATCTGGGACCATTCTTATTTTACCTCCCATGTGGCGTAATGTATTATTCCTTATGTGTATTGTCCATTATTCCTTTCTTATAGTGATTGTACATATAAGCGCTGATGTGTTGCACCGCTTTGGCCTTGCATTTCCTATCGCAGAGTACCGAATAGCCCAGTAAAAATAGCTTTGAAACATAACGAAAAATTTTATTAGTCTCAAAACCTTTCCAATCACGTCGCGGGATCGAAACACATTTTATCCTGCTCGCATATATTCAAAACAAACGCGGCTCCCGCCGTGAGAGCGGCGGCCAACAAATATCAGGAGCTGATCAGGAGCAAATTCTGTAGTGCGTAGCATATTCTACCTTACCGACTTCTTTCCGTGTGGAGCGCATCGCTTGTGTATTCTACAATTCTCTTCTTAATTATTTCTTCCTTGTACGGAGCAACGGAGCGAATATTTTTGAGTTGGAGGATGAAGGTTAGAACACATAATAGAGAGATCCCCAAATTAATTTTATTTAAAACAATTTGAATAATCATTACGAGATATTTACCTACTTAATACATTTGCGTTGGTGCGAATGTAATTTTTTCATTATAATGATGAACAAGTGAATTAAGGTGGAAAGTCACAGGAGATTTCGCTCCTGATTATAAATATTTATCTAGTCAAGAAATATTTATTATTGAAACGTAGTTACCAGTACTGGCATTTATTTGCAACCTTTTTCATAAAATATGATAACGGTGAGTAACATAATTTCTTTAAAAAATTACTTTTTTTATATCAATTTCTAAAAATGGATGATGATTTCAATTCAGTCATAAAAACTGCATTCTTGAAAAGTGACTCATATGATTATAATTTTAGTGATCTTTTTTAAGTGATACCAAATAAGATATTTAAAAAGTTTACACGAAACTGTATCTTCTAAAAAATAAGGATGGAACTGGAAATGATGAACAATGAAAATAGATCTGACTTTAATACTGATCATATTCCATTGAATATGAGTCAAAGAATAATTTCCATGGAACAGGAAAATTATCCAGTTCAATTAGTAAGTATTATCACTCAGCTTTATTATTGACAGAAATAGTATTTTATTTTACGGTGTGACTATTCGCACAAAAATCACAATTTATGTGGATTTACTTATTTTTATTGTATATTTTATTGTGCAATAGGAAACAATTGATGAAGGGCCTCACATTGGTGAAGATCATCCAGATTTTGTTTTGGCTTATGTTGACAATGGAAATGCAGCAAATGTACAAAAAAGAGAAGCATTTGAAAGAAGCCTGTTGGAGCAAGGATTACATTTGGAGTATGAGAAAAATCGTCAATTATGTTTTGTTAAAATTTATGCTTCAGAGGTAATGCACATTTTAATTAAATATTATTTTAATTGCAACAATGTATCTTATTTAAAAAAATATGTTAACAGGAAGTTTTATGCAGATATTGTGAAATTATGAAACTTAGAATGCCTATTAAATCACTGCCTAATGAACAGATAGCAGAGGAAACTGATTTATTTGATGATGCTCGATCTTGGTTTATAAAGTTATTCAGTTTTGCTCAATTAGATCCATCTAAGTTTCCGCCAAAGGAATACCAATTAGCAGCTGAATTTTCTAGAGATAAGGATTATTTGTATGTATTGTTTGAATTTATTTTCTTTTTCTCTTTTATCACTTTTTTATACTTGCATGATATAGAGGAAAGTAACTTAGTATCCCTTTTATTTTTAATGTGCATTAAAAAAGATTTGATACCAAGGATAAAAATTTTTTTTCTCCTCACATTCGTGTGATGATTGTGGATTTTATTTTGGAAAGGCAGTGTGAAGGTATTCAGCGACTGTTAGTTGCAGGTGTATACTCTGCTGCATATCCTTTGCATGATGTAAGCATTTTTTTTATTATGTAGAATAATAATTATTTTTATTTAAAAACAATATTGTAAATAGATTAGCAAGTTCTACTTTTGTGAAAAAAGTTGTAATTATTATACTAATTAAAGGGTAATACTAAACAACCCGGAAGTACTAGAGCTCTGCTTATGGAAGAATGGGCAGTCACAAAACACTGGATAAAATTGCAGCCGTTAGACACTATAAGAGAATATTTTGGAGTAAACTTTGCTATGTATTTTGCTTGGTTAGGTTTTTATACTTACATGCTTATTCCAGCAAGCATAGTTGGGCTTATATGTTTTTTCTACGGTAAAATGATGTTTAATAAATATATGATTTTAATTATAATAGTGAAAAAAAATCTTTCATTCTCTTCACTTTTCAGGATTGGTAACTATGGGGTCAAATCGCCTTGCTGAAGATTCTTGTAGCCCATGGGCTCAAAATACTATTATGTGTCCACAATGTGATAGGACTTGTGATTTTTGGAGATTAAATGAAACTTGTCTTTTAACGAGAGTGACTTATTTATTTGACAATCCAACTATGGTTTACTTTGCAGCTTTCATGTCAGTTTGGTCAGTATTTTACCTTGAATTATGGAAAAGACAAACAGCAGCTTTAAGTTATCGTTGGGGATTGGTAGGATGGGATAGAACTGCTGAACATTCCCGACCACAATATTTGTCTAATATTGCTAAAACAAAATTAGTAAAAATTAAAGAAAAGGTACATTATAAATTATTTTGAAGATAACAAATGCTCTGTGCTTAAAACAATAAAAATTGTTGAACTTTCTATTTTAGGTAAATCCCATTACAGGAGAGAAAGAACCTCATGTTAGTTTTTGGAAAGTAAGAGTTCCAGCAACATTTTTAAGTTTTTCTGTTGTACTACTATTAACTGCCTTAGCACTTGCAGCAGTTTTTGCTGTGGTTTTATATCGAATGGCCAGCATTACTTCAACATCATTATTTGGTAGAGAAGTTGATTCATCAAGTTATAAAACCTTTGCCATACCAGCAATAGCTGCTGCTATCAATCTTGTAAGCGTAAAAATTGAATTAATTGATCTAAAAATGATAATTTTCAATATTAATGAATAAGTTTTCTTTAGGTGTGTATTATAATCTTGAACTACATTTATGATTGGGTAGCTCTATATTTAACAGAAATGGAGTTTTTGAGGACTCAACCAGAATTTGATGACAGTCTGACTTTAAAAGTTTATCTATTCCAATTCATTAACTACTATGCTTCTATATTTTATGTTGCCTTTTTAAAAGGCAAATTCGTGGGATATCCTAAAAAATATAATAAAATACTCGGCTATAGGTAATATTGTTTTTTCGTTTAGTTTTTTTTATAAAATGTGAACGTAAAAGTTTAATAAATTTTTCTTGTGCAGGCAGGAAGAATGTGCACCTGGAGGCTGTTTAATGGAATTATCCATTCAATTAATTATTATTATGGTTGGAAAACAAGCAGTATACACTATGATGGAAATGATTTTACCAATTCTATACAAGTACTGGGCATTATTTCGCATTCATACTGGTCTTAAGCAAAAAGATCCTATAGTGCCTCGAAATCAATGGATAAAAGATTTAAAACTTCTTGATTGGAGTAAGTTTACTTTTATGAATACATTAAAGTGCATGTACTTACTAAAATTTACTCCACATCATAAATTTAAAATTGATACTTAACGATTTAAACGATCTTTGTAGGCCCAAGGGGATTATACGATGAATATTTAGAAATGGTTATACAGTTTGGTTTTATAACGTTGTTTGTAGTGGCATTTCCCCTAGCACCACTATTTGCTTTAGCAAATAATGTGCTTGAAATGCGACTAGATGCTGCAAAATTTTTACGTCATTACCGCAGACCCGTTCCACGTCGAGCACGAGATATTGGTATTTGGGGACGCATTCTTGATGCACTAGCTCGCATTTCTATAATGACTAATGTTTGTACAATTACAAAAATAGTTTGTTGCCTTAAAAAATGCATTTAACCTGTTTCGAACATTCTTTTTTAGGGTTTCATCATAGCCTTTTCATCAACATTTATTCCTCGCTTAGTGTACATGTCTGTAGTTAGTCCAGATAAAACTGATGTTGGTTTTTTAAATCACAGTCTTGCTGTATTTAACACTAAAGATTTTTCTAACTATACAGCTCCTATATCCAGTTCCTATGAAAACGTAACAATTTGTCGCTATGCTGAGTACAGAAATCCTCCTGACCACTTTGAATTGCCTTATAAAAGACCTACTATTTATTGGCATATTCTTGCTGCTAGATTGGCTTTTGTTGTAGTTTTTCAGGTAAAGTAAATATTAGGTATCATTTGTTTAAAATCAAATTTTAATTAATTGTTTAATTTACAAATTGAAGAAAAGTTTATTATAAATATATTTTTTTACTTGTCAATTGTGATTAGGCACTATTAGTGTTTCTTTATTTTTTCTGTTATAGAATGCAGTAGGATTAATAACAATGGCTGTGCAGTGGAGCCTATCTGGTATACCACGTAAATTAAGAGACCAAATTAAACGCGAAACTTTTCTAACGGAAGAATTGATTATAAAACGTGAAGCTGAAAGAGCTAAAAGTAAGTTAGACTCTACAGAACAGTTATTAAATATTAATGGTGATAACCATTTGCGCAAAAGAAAAACTACTGTGAGTAGTAATGATGATGATGATATGAAGTGATATTCTTTACAAATGAAACTTTTCTAATTAAATGTTAGAAAAATAGTTTCTAATTAAATGTTAAAATAATTAAAATTCATACTGTTAACTCAAAACAGTAACTAGATTATATTTTCTAAATCTTTTTGAACAAATTTTGTATAAGGGCAGCTGATTTTATAGTAAAAAATACGTGTATTTATTATTAGCTTTTTACATTTTTTTTTCAATATCAGTAAAAGTAACTGATTAAAATGTACTGATTATAACTTAAAAATCTCATTTTATATATAACAAACGATTTTACTTTGTTAATATGAATGTTTTTAAAATGCTTATATTTATTTATCAAAGCTATTTATTTCATGTTAATGTTTTTTACTTATAAAACAACACAAACTAATTTTCACTTGTTGATTGTGTACGTTTCTACTCATGTTTTGATAATAAAGATTAATTTTTTCAAAAAGCAGTCTTTGATTTCTTTTAAACTGGACCTTACACTTAGCGCATAATCAAGGATATTTGATCTATGTATGTTGTATGAGGTTGAGATAGGAGTTAGTTAAAACTATTTTCAAAACACTGGCAATCGAGTATCTTAATTTAATGTATTTTTTAATTAATTAAAATGAAAATGAAACAAAAAAGTTATTTTTGTAATTAGGTAAATAAAAATTAATTTTTCAATGCTAATTGATACACATAACATAAAAGTAAAAAATATGCTTTATATTTTAGGTTAGAATTGAAAAATAATATTTAATTTTACAGTATGTCTATTCGCACATAAATCCACGTATTTTACAAAATTTGTTAATTTTAATACATATTTTTGATGCATCAACAGAAATATTTTTTTATAAAAAAATAGAAACATTACATTATGATGAATGATCCAGTTATTGAGTCAGGCTTGCAATTTATTACAAGAGTAATTAATCGACCTTCAGTGCAAGATTTAAATATTGATATTTTTTTTAATAAACTTGAAAATACTGATATTGTTGAAATTAAAGGCACTATTACGAGTGGAATAAATATATTATTGACTAGACTTGTAGCAAAGTGTATTATGCCATTACAATGTAACGGCCTAGATATAAACGTACTTTTGATAAATACAGAAAATCAATTCCAAATATCAGATTTGTACAATATTGTGCAAAATGAAATTTCTGAAATTCAAGGACCAATTAACATTGATGAACAAGTGAAAGAATCACTTAACAAATTAAAAATTATTAATTGTTATAATTATAATCAATTTTTTTTAACAGTAAGTTCATTAGACAATATTTTATTGGAAAATAAAGAAGTTGGTTTGATTGCTATAAATAGTATCAGTGCTTATTATTGGCAACAGAAGGAAGAACTTTCATATAATTCCTATTTAATGAAGCTACTAAATATTATTAAAAAAAAGATTATTGAATTTAGAGTCGTGACTTTATACACAAAACAATTCCATTTCGAATCAAGAAAGCAGACCACAGACTGGTATGAAGGAAAAAAAATTCTCAAATATGAAATATCTATGTTTGAAAAAGATCCTTCTAATGAATTAATTCTTAGTGTTAAATCAGGAAAAGCTAAAAGGCTACTTAGATACAAAATTGATAATAATAGAATAATTTGGTTAATCAATGAAGGAAATGTAAAAGTTACTTCTTAAAACTTTATAAAATATTTATATTTGTTAATAAAATTTTATCAACAACTTCCAATGGATTAAGTAATCTGGTACCACCCAATGTTATTTTTGGACAATTTTTTCCTTTCGATTTTAAGTCTTCTACAATTTTTACTTCATCAGGTGTAATTCCCCCAAGAACATATATTATTATCCAAGAATTATCACAAGGATGATTATTTGCTTTACCTTTTGTTAAATAGCTAAAATTAATATGTTCTTATAAATATTATATTTTATAATTTAGTAAGTATTATTTTGATTTAATTATTTTGTAATTGTAAAATTTTCTTAGAATTTAGTTATATACTACATACTTAAATCCAGATGATAGAAAAGAAGAATCTTTTTGAATTAAATCGGGTATGTCAGGTTTTTTATTATCAATCAAATCTGACACTAATTGTTCCAAGAGACCAATGTGCCTTGCCATTTCAAGTGAATTAGGTTTGCTCATTACTTGTCTGTTATTGTAAATCAATGTTAATAAAATTAATTATTTTGCTTATAAATAAATGTAAAAATGAAATATATCTTACTTATATTTTTTTAGTGGTTCTCTTTGATTTAATACTTTATGCAAAATATCCATTAAGTGTTCTGTTACTTTACTTGAAGCATCTCTTATGGCTTCATCATCTGTAATACCTGTATCGTAATAAATTATTTTGTTATTGTGTAAATTTTAATTTTAGAAAAATTAATAAAAATAAACTGCACTTACCCAACAGTAACAAAGTTTGATAGTAAGGTGAAAGTTCATTTACTAATTCTGAATCATTACATTTTTTAATATCCTCGTATATTGCACTTCTTAAAGCATCTTTTAGTCCTTCTTCCTGATGTTCAGAAAATTTAATATCTGGACCAGCCATTGCATAAAGATAAATTAATAGCACTAATAAATTTTCCATTTCCAAACCTCTTGATGCTCTTGTTTTTATAATATTGCTAAGCTGTAATAATATTTTAAAATAAAAATGCAAAAAATTTGGAAAATTGTGGATATCAAAAACTGGAATTAATTAAAAATTCCTACTTGAGATAATATACTAGAAGAATCACCACTAATAGCTAAATTTTGTAATATCAATTTTTCCAAACTTATTATGAATTCAATTTGAGCGGTTTTACTTGATTTAAGTGACTGAACAACAGCTGCAATTAGCTACATAAAAAGAAAAAAATAATATATTTTATTTAAAGTTTGATTAAAATATGATTTGTACAATACTGAAATCTAGTTACTTGCAGATTTTTACTATTTTTACATAAAGACTCTATACTTTCTGAGTCCCTAAATTGTTGAATCCCTTTCTCTAAACTATGAGCAGAAATTCTGGTTGAAATTTTACTTGTTTTTGGACTTTCTTTGTTACTTGACATATTTACAAGCATTTTATTTAATGTCAATAAAACTTCCTTTTGTTTTTTATTGAACAGTATATCTGTTAATTCAGAGTTATTATTAGCTATACATCCAGGAACCATGAACGAAGATGAACATTCCTATAAATTTTTTATCGAAAATAATTCTTCAGGAAAGCAAAATATAATGTAGCATTTTTACCTCTCCTTTAAGACTAAATGAGTGCATAAGAACTGCCACATCATTATAATGATGTGGCAGATGTGGCAATGTGCATAGCATTCTTCCTAACATTGATTCAGAATTGTGACTAGCTGCTGTAGATAAATCTAGTGACCTATCGATCAATATTAAAGACACTTTTCTTTGATCAACTGAATGCTGAAAAATATAATGTTAGAATTTTAATAATAAACTTTATACATTTTATAAATGTATATAAGTCTAATTTTACTTTTCTTCTATTCACTGCAGCTGCAAAATTTTCTAATTTATCTGCTACATAATTGCTTAATTTTCCTAATGAATAAATATCTTCTTGGATATCATAGTATGAAAATAAACTATGAAATGAACTTATTAAAAATTCAACATCAGCTTCATAATCATCTGTTAAAACTCCATCAATGGAAGGTATTAAATTAGCAAAGGGTGGAGTAACAAAAACATCTTCTTTTAAACATGCAATAAAAATAGGCTTGAATGTCATTGTAACTTGTGAATTCTAAATAAATCAAAATACCTGCTTCATTAATCTTATATATAATAAATGGAAATTTAATCAACTCCAATTTTTGTTACCTCCGAAATAATTTTGTCATTCATCCAGTTTAATATATCTCCTTTCAAATTATCGTAACTGCTTTCATTTGTGACATCATCCGGTGTAATTGAGGTATAATTAAGCACTTTTCTGTGCGCAGTGCAAATTACCAAACATTTTTCAAACTCATTCTTTTCTATAATCAGTTTTAATGTGCGCTGATAAAATAGTGAATCTGTTGATGTTGAAATAATCACAGCATTTTTAGCACCCTTAGCCTTAAGATTCTGGAAAAAATATTGATTTAAATTGATGCCAAAATTATAGTAGCTACAGTATTAATTAAATCATCTTAAAAAATTTACATGAAAATTGTACAAAGCTAACTCGTGGACAGAAATAGCACCAGCATCCTTCAGAGTTACATACGCTTTATCTCCTGTATACCAGTGAAGGCACTCCGCTGCAGCATGATCAATGTAGACAGCTGTACCGTTTATCATTGAAAGTACCTCCTTCCAACAAATTTCAGCAAATTCTTGTACTTCTCCAAACATTTTTATTATTACTTTGTACTCTTACGTGAATTTTACTTCAATTAGTTTAAACTATATTTTAGATCAGTTTTATTAGCTACAAAAAATATGCATTACAAAAATAATTTAAAGGGCTTCTAAAACACAACAAATCTTAAACTGATTTTACATGCTGATGAATTTATAAATAAAAGTTAAAAGTAGAAAGAAGTAGTGTTGATTTTGAATATCAACAGGTTAGTTCGAAAACAGCTGTGAAGCTGTCAAAGTGTCAATAATGAATACCTATATAGTGTCTGGTCTTGTTGCGGTATATGGCATCGAGGGGGAACCACTGTCTCCTATTCATACGGCCAAATACCTAGTGTATTATGTATATCATTGTATATGCTACATTTTTACAGGTGTTTAATATATAGTTATATATAACGTTATACATAAATATTCCTGTCGATAATGCAGGTATTTTTGTAATATTTGAATGAATTATTTGAATATATGTAAAATATGTATTTTTAAAATTCTTGAAAGACAGATTAAAAATACCATTGTTTCTAGATATATGATAAATATAGGGAGCAGGAAATAGTGAAAAAATAACAAGATATTTTAGTTTTTTAAACGTCATCATAATTCTATTGTACTGTTCTGTTTAAATCAATCAATACACATTGTCGTATGCATAAACATGTAACTTAAATAAACATATAACTTTAAGCTAAATCTAATAACAACCTAACAACATAGTTGATCCTAAAATGCCATTAAAAAACTTTAAATATTTGTAAAAACAGGTATATGCGAATAAGCCTAATTATATCTGAAATATGTAGATTGATAAAATTTACAATCGTTGATCGAAGTACCGAATGCAAACAAAACTAATATCATATTATTGTTATTTCGAAGATCGTCAGAAATAATCAAGATATTACTCGATTTATCGCAATTTGCATATTAAAACGTTGATCCGATAAATATTATTGCACGAATTTTAAATATATCAATGTCATTGTTAATTTCCGTCATTTAATGAATTTAATTATACTATACATAAAAATATGTGCAGCAGTGAATAGCAACCACAGTTTATTGATCGGCAAAAAATTTGTATACAATTTTAGCGTCTAATTATAAATCTAGTTTAGATAAACTCGTTAAAGCAACACTCATCCTGAGTTTGTAATAAAAGTAAATCACACCAGAGTAAATAATAAACTAATATAAATTGAGATATTAATTATAAGCCTAAACACATAATACGCGATATAAACCGCCGTGTTTATTCCTGATCATCGGTCGTGGCTGCGAGGAGCTTATTGCCGGTCCGAATGCGCTTTACAATGTTAATTTCAAGAAATCCTGTAAACACAAACAAAAACCACAGTGAATAAATTGCTACAATAAAATTTATGATTAAAATTTACATCAATTTTTTATAGTATATTGATATATTGAAGACATAAACAAATCGCATAAATAAATTATGTAATCCCAGTGGTGTATTAATCAACTAAAAGTAAATCATCAAACGCAATTTATTATTTTCATTAAATCAGAGATGAAATTTTAATACTTGTACGCGCTTATTAAGTTTTCACTTAAAAAAAAAAAAACAGATAAACGAATAATTTCGTTTTCGAAAGAAAAGTGCAAATATTACAGACTATGGAAATTCGGTTATTTCGCAAAATTAGCACTGAAAAATAAATTAAATGTCAAAGGTAATCATCAACTCACCGTCGTCGTTCTCCTCGGTGGTGATGGCCTCCGGGGCGTTGAGTCGCTCCGGGCCCTGCGCCGAGTCGCCGTCCTCGGAGCGGTCGACCGCGCTCTTGACCCTCGCCAGCAGCGCCCTGACGGCGCTCTTGATGTTGTGGGTGGCAGCCTGGGCGATGGTGTTGTCCTCCTTCTGGCGCAGCTCCGGCCAGAGGGTCTGCGCGAACTGCCGGCTCCTGGCGTTGCTCAGCTTCGACTTGCTTTGCAGGGCCTCGATCGCGAAAGGCATGGCTGCGGCGCGTCGTGAACTGCACTGCGACGGGGTCTAGGGCTACGGGTCGAGCTGCCAAGGGCGAATAGATTCGGTGTGCGGGGATGTCAGTTTACGCGCCGGTACTTTTATACCCTCCGGCAAGGGCCCGGCTGACCGGGAAGGAAGCGGGGAAGGGGATCGGGGCTGGGCTTTTGGGCGGTCTTGAATTTTCCGGAAAACACGCCTGGCCCCGCTCGCAGGTACACGGCAATTATGTATTACTCAGCATAGTGTATGTATATGGCGAGGCCTTACTGAGACGCTCTCTTGAGTTAAGACTTGTTTTTCACTAACCCACGTTGCTACGAGAGTCTTGCAGAGCTGTAAACTCGGGTTCAATGGTGTTTTTCGAAAATTCGAGAGGTTCGACGGTAAATTGACTGTAGTTACTAGATGAATCATCGAGGCTACGGTCACGCACTTTCATTTTTTCCAATATTAGCCAAATATTTCTTAATTGCTTCATAAAATTTAGTACATTTTAATGACCGTCGTTTACTAAATCTTCCTGCATAGCACGATTCGTAAAATTTTTAGTTGATGGTCAAGTTTTCGTTATTAAGGTTTTCGTGAATTATTTTATAAGCAAATATAAAATCAAATATATTTTTCATATTACTTCAAAAATGCGTGGTTTATATTTATCAAACTGTCTACTGCAAAGGAGAAATTCAATTTTTATATCCTATAACAATAGCAATACTTTATAGTCAAACGATAAAAAAATAAAATCCCCATTCACATTCGCATGTAACAAGCGTCCAAATAAAATTCCACGCAGTCTATTACCTCGCGCGAAAAAGTCCTCAGTCCCGATTGATTTGCATACAATGAATTTTTACTTTTCCCACTTGTAATCCCTCCCCCGCGGCGACGCCGGATTCATGCATTCCGCGGAGCTGCAGGCGAGCGTGCATAAGTTGCGCCGCGCGCGCACCCGAGCGCGCGCCGATGGCAAAAACAAAAAATAAAGGCCCGACGACCCCAGGAAGTCTGACGTATCCACAGTCATCGCGGTCCGTCGCGTCGGCTCCGGTTTTATTGGCCAATCAAGCGCGGCATAGTTTTCCAGCGATAATCCTCGCCGCGCCGTTTTGCGGCGGCGTCGCGTCACAGAGGTAACGGCGGGGGGTGCCGATTTTCTCGAAAGCGCGATGCGGCGAGGCTGCGATCTGACTCAAAGCTGTTTAACGTTGAACGCGGACTTTTATCTTGGCTCGCTGCGTGCGCTTTTATCTGTACAGCGAGGAGACGCGGACGCACAATAGATGGGAGCTGATAAGTTAAGCGTATAATTTTTGTGTTTATCTGAGAACCGCTCATTTACGGCCGGCGTTTTATAAAAAAAATACTTATAAGCCAGATTACGAGATGTTTATGTTTAGGAGTTCCTAAGAGCCGTCGGTGAATCACGCAAGCTGTTTCTACGAGCTGTTTCTTGCACTTTTTGTTTCTGCTTACGTATTCGTTTTTTTTAATGTAAAACGGTCGAAATTCAAGGGATAAATATAGGATGCATAAAAAATAAGTAGACCAGTATTTTCAATAATTAAGGCACATTATAATTTATTAAGACATAAATACATAATTCTAAGAATGCGTAGTCCATTTGATCGGAGCTCGCAGCGCGCATCGCTTAACACTATAATAAAAATAGCTAAATTAAAATAAAGTACGTCTCGTTCCTCATCATCCTCTCAGTCGGTCGCTCTCATCGCAGTTAGCCGGCGGAGCGCAGGCCGCTATAAGCTGCAAAAAAGAGAAGGGGCGAGGAAATTAGAGCGCGTCCCGCGTGGGCGTTCAATAAGGAAAAGAGCGAAGCGCTTACCATCGGGCTATGTTGAAGGGTCTGCAGGCGTCGCTGGGCTTGTCGTACGCGTATCCCGTCTGGCAGTTGATGAGCTGGGGCCTGTGGTTCCTGCAGACGACGACGCTGGTGCAGCTGTCGGTCAGCCGGTGCACCTCGCCGTTCTCGCAGGGCACCTTGGCGAACTCCTGGGGTATCGTCGAGATCACCTCCCACGGGTTCGCTATCGTCGAGCTGTCCAGTTCCTCCTCGTCGTTCTGCTCGGGCTCCTGCCGACGGCGACGGGTTTATCGAGAAAAAGCAAGAGAGCCGAGGGAGCCCGGGCTTTTAGCGCTTTTTGCCCGTGTGCATGCGGGATGCGCGCGAGAGAGCGCACGGCGCATTAATCTTGATGCCGCCGGCCGCGTATTGCAATTGTGCGGCTCGACTTATTTACCTTTTTTATTTCTCCGCGCTTTTTTTTCGATTGTCTCCTTTTTGCGCGCCGCTCCGCCCGCAGATGGATATACTGCACCGGCGCCTTTGTGCGCGGGGATTTACACGTTTTTTACGCTCACCGCGGTGGGCATAATGCATTATGTATTACTTTAGCCCCGTGGATGTAGTTTACAGTGGGGGAAAAAAAATTGCTGATTTACGAGCGGAAAATTGAATTTAAAAAGCTTTTCTACGATTGGCCGCGCTTACGGGAAAAAATTCAAACCGATAAATTATTGCGAACGAGATTTTAAATCGGACGTCTTTGAATGCCTCGAGGAAAAGTGTATACGCGAAGGAAAAATGGCAAATTCGATAGCGCGCCCGCAGCTTGTACACCGGCTCTGGACGAACAAAAGCAAAGCATCGCGGAATCCCGAGGCAAGGGGGACGCGTACACTCCGTGGGATCTGCCTCAGCCGAGATGTCACCGCGCGGAGGCGGCCGGCCGGCCGCGCGGTGTCGGGTATCGTCGTACATGCACCGCCGCGCAAAAACGAAGCAGGCGACTCGAAAATAAAATCCGCCGAGGGTACGTGCACGCGGGCCGCGGGGGCGGGACGCGCGCACTAAACGGACGTGATACTTGCCTTCTGCGACTGCAGGTCCTTCTCGAGCTCGGACTGCAGGACGGCCTTGCGCTGCTGCCAGAACTCGGTGGGCCGGCCCCTGAAGGCGAAGGCGTTGCTGCCGTACGGGTTCAGCGGTCCCGGGAGCTCGGGCTGGTCGGGGTTGTAAGGGGGGTTGGGGTTGGGGTTGGTCTCACCGCCGCTGCCTCCGCTGCCTCCGCTGCCACCGCTGCCTCCGCTGCCACCGCTGCTGCCGCTGCCTCCGCTGCTGGGTGCCTCCGTACTAGTAGGTAGCGGCCTCGGCGTCGCAGCGCCCTTGCAGTCCACCTTCCACGGGTAGTCGCAGATCTGCAGCTCCTGTGGACAAGACGCGCGTCTTTCTTATCCGGGAATTTTCGCGGGATTGCAGCTCTTCTCCTTTTTTCTTTATTTTCATTTTCAATTGCTGACAGTAACTCGGCGATTTTCTGTCCGGGTTACTTTTTGGAACGACCTTTGCAATGAAAAATTAACGTTTTTCGTGGAAATTTTGATAGCAGAGCGCATTCAACTTTTATGCAAATAGAGGAAGCGTTGTACCGCAGGACTCGTCGTTTCTCGGAAAGCATTCAACATTTTTAGCCGCGCGAGCCACTTCTCGTATTCCCACTCAATTTACTTCAGTACTCGTTTTCGCGAAAAAAAGTCTCACGCCGGGAGGGGGAAAAGATTCGCGCACGCGCTATCTCAGCTGTACAAGCGGCACTTATCGTTCTTCTATAAATTCCTCGAAATCTGTATAAAATAAACGAGCAAAGCGGGGAGGGAGGTGGCCGCAGCCGCGTCGACAACAATTTCCCCTGCTTAGAGTGCAAGTGATAAGTACATTTCGGAATCACGCGAGAGATATGGAAACAGGTCGGCGTAATAGTCGCCGTCGACCTGTTTGCGCGTTCGCGCGCTGTTGCTGGATGTACGACATAAAAGAAGGAGAGAGAGCAAGCGCTCGCCGCACAAGGGCGGCTCTTGCGCGTCTCCAGCGTTTCGCGAGAAAAGTGCAGGCTGAGTGCTTACGTCATTGTAGCCGAGGCCCTCCGGGCAGTTGAACTTGATTGGGTTGCCGTTGACGCAGACGTAGAACTCGGAGCAATTGGTTGCGCTCCTGTACCTTCCGTTCGGCTCTGGGCACCGCTTGTTGCCTCCTCCGGGCGAGGTCGGCTCTGCACAAAGCGCAAAAAAAAACGCCTCGCTGTTACTCACTCTCTTACGGGCCTTCGGCTTCATTTGTTCGCGCCTTTTTTCTCCAGCGGGAGTACACCGGCGTACGGCCGGTGGTGAGTGCGTTATGCAATGGTATTTTTCATTTTTACGACGGGTTGATAAATCGCGGAGTCACGCGTGCAGGTGGAACGCACGCGTCGACGTAAAAGGGATGTGCAGCTCGTTTTATTAAAAGCGCCAATGAGTTTGCTACTATTCATAATCCCTACTTTTATTATTTTTTTTTTCAATGAAATATCCATTAAGAGGTTTTATCTAGTCAATTAAGGCAGTTTGACGGGTGCTGTTAAAGACCGTCGGTTTTCTTTTGTCAATTAACGTTTTTTGCAATATAAACCAATCTCAAGTGTAAAAAAAAATTGAAAAAAAGCGGGTAAACTAATAATAATTTGAACGATAAACTCACTGGATGGCTTCTGCCGGTTACCACATTGCACGTTATAATCGAAGTCGCAGTACTGCTTCTTCTCGTTGAAGAGGAGTCCGGTGGGACACTGCTGCTCGATGACGACGTCGTCCCAGCAGTTGAGGTAGTGGGCGCAGCTCTTGGGGCTGGGGAACTGTCCGCGATCGGCGAGGCAACCCTTGGGCCGCTGGGGCTTGCCGGGTTTGTTGGGACCCTGGGGCGAGCTCGGGATCTCGTTGTCGACGTCGCCGCCTTCGCCTCCGCTGCCGCCGCTACCACCGGAGCCGCCGCTGCCCCCGCTACCGCCGGTGCCGCCGGAGCCGCCCGTGCCCGGGCTGCCCGAGCCGCCGCCGCCGCCTCCGGAGCCGCCCTGGCCGGGGTAGCCACCGGAGCCGCCGCTACCACCCTGGCCGGGGTAGCCGCCGCCCTGCTGCCATCCGCCACCCGGATAGCCGCCCTGCGGCTGGTAGTACTGCCGGCCCTCGACCTGGCGAGCGGCCAACGGCTCCGTCGAGTCGGCGTTCGCTTCGTTGTCCCAGAGCGCGTCGGTCAAGTCGGTCGTACCTGGTGAATGCAATGATTCTCTCTTTTTTTTTTGTCCGCTAAAGTCCGAGCCTACGCTTGCGGGGCTACTCCGAAGAAACGCGCGACTCGCAAGGTGAAAGACCTTGAGCTTGTTCCGAGAATCCACTCGGCACGGTTTTTTGCGGTGCTAGAGTTCGTTAGGTTCGGTAAAACATTTTGCAAGTTATTTAGAAAACTATTCTTATTTCTTTAAACATGAAATTGCAATTAAAGAAAAAATGCAGATGATTTAATTTTATTGCATTTGGAGAAAAGGAACTATTTTAATTATACTGAGAAATATTTTACAAATGTGTTTATTATTCTTATTTTTTGTACTATAAATAGCAATCATGAGAGTAAATAAAATAATGTAGTAAATATTGACATTTAAAAATTCATGTAATCTTTTTTACGTACTTTATTGAATCTAAATTTTTATCACGCACGCCCGATTGCTTACACATTCAAACACATGCTAGGAGAAATTTCTCGTAAAAATGACTGTGAATCTTGCCTTAAAAATTAAGTGGAAAAACTTAATCGTGGAATCCTTTGCAAAACTGGTAATTTTTACTTACAGAGCTTACAGAGCTTTCCGCGAGCCAGTAAGATTTAAATATAAAAATAACCGCATTTTGCCCGTAAAGTTTTCCCTTATTGCAAACAGACTCCCGCTAGTGTTTTTCACATAATTTTTACGACGAGAGTCACGGTAATTTTTACGAGAAATTTCTCCCAGCACATCGCTGCGCTCTAAGCGCAAGCTTGCGCGCTGCAACGCCTCAACGCGCGAGCTTACAATATACTATACTCACCATCGTTCCTCCTGAGCTGCCTGCCTCTGGTCGTTCTGCGCGCTCCTACAATCGCGACTAAGCACACCGCCACCACGAAGATCTTCATCTCGACGAGCACGGCCCGTGTGTTTGTGCGCAAAAAAAATTTGAATTAAGCTCCGAAGCTCTCTGACTGGAGAAAAGTCCCCGAACACCGGCCGCCCGCGACTGCACCAGCCGCGAGTGACTAAGTCGAAAAAAGTAGCGGTTCCGCCGAAGGAGAGTCGCCGGGGAGCGAAGCGTCTGAGTCTGCGCGTGCGATGTCCGCGAGGCTCGTATCGCTGTCGGAGGATGCGCTGGTCCACGGTGGACCCAGGGCTTACATAGGGCTGCCCCCACCACCGGGAGACGAACGCGCGCCACGCACAGGACCCCAATTACGCGCGCAGGATTCGCCTGCCCCGTCCTCCTCCTCCTGCTCTTCCTCTTCCTCTCCTCTCCTCCCGTCTCCCTCGCTCTTTCTTCCTCGCGCCGCTCCGCGGAGGAACGAAAACGGAGAAAAAATATTCGCCGCGGGGGGAGGCGCGGGGAGGGAAAAATGATGCGCTCGCGCGGCAACGGCGGACGATACCGAGTTACACGGGGGGGATTTCAGGACGGTTATTACTTAGGCCTTTTTATTCGGCGCTGCTCGGAAGGAAGCGCGCTATCGCCCCCCCTTCCTCGGCTCGCTGTCGCTCGCGATAAGCCTCGCGCGCGCGGACGCGCCGTACCCTCCCCCGGGGCGGGCGCGTCGCGGAGGGCGCGAACCGGTCGGCTGTCCCCGGCGTATCGGCGCTAATGGCCCGAGGAGGTGGCTTCGATTGCCGTTTCTATTTATTAGGTTTTCGCGCCGCCCGCGGGGCCGCGATCCGCAATTATCGGCCGACCCGGTCATTTATCCGCGCGCGCGACGTCCAGCGCCTATCCCTGCACCGCCGACGCCCGGCCAATTACAGATCCCGCCGGCTGCGCGACGGCCTAATGAGCGATAGTGTCAATTTCCCGGCGCGGAGCGTGAAAAATTTCAATTATGCACGGGCTGTCCGGCGTGCTTGAGCGACGCCGGGGTGGACGCCTGGCACCCTTAATCACTGTTATTGCCCGCGACGTATAAAAAAGTAGTCGATGCTAAGCGCAAAACGAACAATCGACGGGAAATTAGATACGCACCTTGGCCGCGTCACTCCGGCAACTCTTGCCTCCGATCCTTTGCGGCGAGCGACTTAGCGCGAACGAACGATATACATCACACTTGCCAGGTTTCCCTTTTCCTGCCTCGCGGATTTTTGCCGCTCCCTTACCGGTGTTCTCGATCAACGGAATTATTTGTATAATGCGATCGCAATCAGGGATTATCGGGAAGATGGATCGCGCGCGGAAAAATATCCTGGTGTGCTGCACGGCTAAGTGCACGATCGGAGACATATATAATAGCCGCGAGAACCGCGGCGTCGTAAAATGGCTCAATTGCGCTCGGCCGACGAGGCATCGGCGAGGCGCGTGCTAAAAATCACTGTCCCGCGGTCGTCGCTGCGGAAAAAGTCGCGCGAGGGAGAAGACGCTCCGAGGAAACACGGGTCCGGCCGATCGCGTGCGGCCCTTGAAACTGAGAAAAACGGATTCGCGTAATACCTTAATTGGCCGTAACGAGCGGAAACCACGCAGCCTCGGCTTTTCATCAACGGCGATTTATCGACGACGCGTTGACGTCAATGTGGTGCCATTTTTTTTTTTTAAATGCCTACTTTGTACGGGTACTTTTTTTCAGTTAATTATAGATCAAGTTTATTTGTTGAATAAATTAGTCTATATAGATACACGAGGTAGATGTTTTTTTTGCCGCGGACGCAGTTTTATGTGGGATGGGTGGCATTAAGGGATGCCTTCTTAAAAGCTCGGAGGATAAATGAAGAGGGAAACTTGTTTCATTACACGAGTAAGACTAGTAATTCGTTCTCGAATGGAGTAAGACGTAGCGGGGATCAATAGGTGAGGAATTTCTAAATTGATCCTCGCTTTTATGAGTTATTAATGCTATCTGGCGATCGAGATTAGTTCAGGCGCCGAGTTAAAAACATGTAAATCGTAAAGGGAGGGAGCGGCTCGCGAGGGAAACCGTCAACGTGCATTTAATCGCTCGTATAATCCCGCGCGCGCCGATTGAACAAATAATCCCTCGATGCGCGCAGAAAAGGAGCGCCTCGAGTCCGAAATCACTCGCCTCGCCGATAAAGGCAAATTTCCTCGAGATCTATTTTATTTACAGTCCTAAAAAGAAAGGACCTCGCTCGCATCCGCGAATAAACTTTTGCATTAGCGCGTCTGTACTTTTTCCCCAGATAGCCCATTCCTATATCGCGTAAAAGGAAGAGCGCGCGAAGGAGAAGAAAACGTAATCCGCGCGACGGGAAAACGAGCCATTCGAGCAAAATCACGCGAGCCCGCGGAAATTTCGCCGAGTATAATTAATACCGCCGGCGACAGAACAATTTTCTCACTGAGCTAGGAACTTTTTCGTCTTCCCGACGAGAATAAACAGAATCCCCCCGACGTGCCTCATTAAGGATTACTCTCCTCAGGGGAGTAAAGTCGGCAGCGCTTTTACCGAGAAGAACTCGAGGCGCGCGCCCGCCTGCACTTGCGGATTTAATTAGGCGAGCGCGCGCGCGGGGTTTACCGCGAGGGGCGATCGCTACGCGGCGATCTTGCGCGCGTACACGCCGGTTTTATCGGCAATTTTTCGCCCGGCAACCGCAACGGCTCCTCGGGATTCGTGCGCCGCTCGTGGTGAGTCATTTCGAAATTTTAGATCCGAAATGCTGGCCTTGAGCTCTGGGCGAAGATTCTTTTGTTTTATTTTTTTTTACAAAGAAGGTGGCGTTTGATGCATCAAGGTCCTTTTTCGTGCATGCAGGATTTTTCTTTTTCCCAAAAAAAGTGTTGATTCGTTAAAAACAGAAGCGCTTAAATTATGGAAATAATTGAAACTTTTTATTTTTTATTCATATATTTATTTCATAAGAAATTGCTTAATTCATGAGGTTGTAATGTTAATGGATTTAAATGTTAAAATTAAAATTACAAGTAATTCAGTGCACATATTTTCTTGGAACAGGCGTAAAAGTAATTGTTTAAATAATCCAACAAAAGTGTTTTTAAAATCCACTATTCGTGACTCACACCCTTAAAGTACACGAGTAATTTCGCTTAAGCACTGATGTATTAATTTTCAAGAGAGGCACAATAAACACAGTTGGCATTGCGAACGAGGAAAAGCCGAGAAACTAACGATAAAAGGCGAGCGGCAACGTTTGGAATATTCATGAAAATCACCGGGGTGCCACGTTAACGCGCCGCCTTTATCCATTTTTTTCCACATTTTCGCTCATTACCCCGGATGAATTTCGACGGGTGAAACCTTACTCGCGCTACCGATCCTCGAGGTCGTATAGCTTTTTAAACCTGTGGTCGTTTAAATTCCGAGAAGACGTTTTAGACGAGTGCTGGGCAGTCCCCTTTTTAATTTTGTAAATCGATATTCTCCCTTTTACAACAAAATCGATTTTTTCGTTTTCATATTTATTTTTTCAAGTAGTTTTATAGTAAAACAATGATTCATGGTTTAAATAGTAAATCGAAATCGTTTCATTAATATTAACCATCGAATATTATTACATTTGTACGTTTTATACAACCTTACATTTATTTGCAAGAGAAGATTAACGAAGTAAATATTCATACTGAATATTAAGTTATCTAAACATCCTTAATGCGAAGATATAGGCATATGTAACCTGACTCTATCGACGTTCAAAATAAAGACGTGATTAAATAATTCCTTACAATCATCTTCAGCCGTCGAATGCAGTGGTAAGCGTTAAAATGGTAGCTCAATTAAAATGGAAATTCGTCAGTCAGGCGAGCGCGAATAAAAATAAAACGTCGCGACACGAGCGCAAATTAAAGCAGATATAGATCAAAACAGCGTCGCCTAGACGCGCTCGCGCAAACCCGTTTGAAATTAAGAAACAAAGTCGTCGCCGGCAGCCCGAGAGCGACTGGCGGAAATTGAAATAGTCCACGGTAAATTGAATCCGAGCGCGAGAGTGCGATCCAGCGCCACCTTCCCGCTCATCAATTAAGACCCCCGGACAGTTTTACTGGACTCTATGTCGCCAGCGACGCGCTGAAACTGGTCGATACGCGCAGCTGCGATTCCCGTGCCGATCGAGCGCCTTGATTAAAAAAAAAAGAAAGAAAAAAGAATCGTCGATTGGAGGAAAATCTACGCATAACAAATTCTCCTAGGCGGTGGAGGCCGGTATACCGCCGCGAAAAGGCCAAATCGCACTCGGACACGGGCGTTCCGTTATCACCGCGCGGAAGGACGAGGAGCTAACAGTACCGGGCGCTCGCATCCCGAAATCGGGCCACCTTTCGCCCGCGCGACAATGCCGCGGCTCCCTTAATTATGCCCCGCCGCGGCGATAACTGTACCGGCGGTCCGCGCGAATTGCGAGGTCTCACTCTCGCGGAGGCCGCAAGGCCACGAAAAGCCCGCGCGATCGCGTCGACCTCGAGGCCGAGCGCCGTGTCGTCGACACCTACTCGGGAAACCGGTGCCCCCTCCCATCCCGCGGCAATTTATGTCCGTCGCAGGATGACTCGGGCGGTGATGGCACCTGATGGGGCCCTTTGCGCGCCTGCCACTTAAGATCCTAATGCCGTCTAATTACTCGGCGCTGCAGGTAAACTGCCTCGTTCCGCTGATTCAGTTAAGTGGCTGCTTATTGGTTTTCGAGGATAAGTACTCCGATGGGCCTGGAAATATTGGCTCTTGCTAATTTAATTATCAGCTCGCGATACAAGCTGTCGAGCGCTCTCGGTGCCAAGGCAGTCGAGTCGTGTATTTTGCAGCTGGTGCACTGCGAGATGCATCGAAAATCGATTGCGCGGCCTGAACCTTGACCGTGGTCAAGCTTAACGCGCAATGGGGTTTTTCTTTAAAGCCGGTACTTCGTCGCGCGCGGCTTCTTCTGAAAAATCGCCGGATTCAATATCCCCGCGACGCGGCAAAAACTAGAACAGCCGAGGAGCCCGTATCGGCCCTTCGATCCGTATGCCCCGCGCACCAGGCACCCACATTCCTCTTGCATGAGAGGAGAAATAAAAAAAGGACGGGGAGAGCGAATCCCGGGGCTCGACCTTGGCCGTAGGCTCGGCCTCGCTCCTTCGGCGAACGCGCGGACGTCGACGAAATTTCATCCTGCGCCGTCGAACGCGCAGCCTCCGGTGATGGAGAACAGCGCGGCGATTATCGCGCTCGCGTGCAGTAACGCGAGCAGTTTTTTCCCCTCGAGGAAAAACTCCAAAGGCTGGAAGGGAGTATGAGCAGGTAAACGTCAGGCGCTGCAAATTTTACTGGCTTAGCTCATGTAGGCTTACGCCTATTCAAACAAAACCGACAGATTTTAGGTGAGATCTCATCTGATTTCGGTGGCCAAAAATTCGTAATTTTCTCTTCAATTTCTCAGATTTCTTAACAATTTTCTAGCAATTTTTAGCGTCGAGTTTTTGTAATTCCCTAGAAATAATTAGTTTTACACGATTTATCGTTATGAATTCAAATGAATAACAATCGTATTACGATTGATATCCTAAAATTTAATGAAATGAATATATTTCTTTACTGGCGATCGTTATCGATGCGCGCGGCGATCGGTAAAAAGTGAAGCCTACGCATTCAATTCGCAAGGCCACTCTCGCGCGATTTCCTTTTGCTTTATTGGTAATTACAAGACTTATTGCGCGGGGCTCTTCTTCTAACTCTATAAAACACTGGGAGATTAAAATCTCCTGCCTCGGAGGGCGTTCGAGCCTCAACCCGCGGGGCCACGCATGCTCCGCAGTCCATTAGCCTCTAAAAGTTATTACAATGGACACAATAAGCGCGTCCTCGCGGTATTTATTGTATAATTAATAATTTTTTTTTACCACGGTGCGGAGCGGCGTTCGTTACTCGCGATGGGCCCCACGTCGAATGATGTTTACGACGACTTGTGGGCGAGATAAGTGAGTGCAATTTAAGGGGTGAGTCATTTTAAAAGTCGCCGGGAAACACTTTAACCGGTACTTTTGGCAATAGAAATTAATCAACGGCGAGCGAGCAGCGACGCATAATTTTGCGTTTAATTGAATTTTAAATCCGCCAGTGGTATAATTATCGCTGCAACGCCATTGATTTCTCGAAACAAGGACAATGAGCTGGTGGAAGTGCCGTTAAGGAACTCCTAAAAAATTTCTTTTTATCTCAAAGTGCGCCTGTAAAGTGTGTATGAAATATCCCGCCTTTATTCGCTTAAACCCGAAAATCGAAGCGCGCGTAGCGGACTCGCCGAGTCATGCGACGGGCTTTTCATCTTTACGACTCGGCGTTTTTGTACAGTTGCGCATGGAAAACGCAGCGTCACCCTTCGCGAATTTCTCACTCCAGATCCGAGAGTAAAAAAAGGCGCCGATAAAAAATGGAAGCATAAATTCTCCTTTTTTGCCTCTCATCAGTGAATTGCGCAATTGGCGGGCGAGAAGCCGTTACGTCCGGCGAAAGGGCCCCCGGGAGAATTTCGGCGAGAGGCCCTCGCGCAATGTTTGTTTTCGTCGTTGCGGCTTCTTTTCTCTCTCCCGGCAGCGGGGAATGCAAAAAGACGCGTTTGACGAACTTTTCTGCGGACCGCGCCCCGGGTGTGCTCTCGCGGCCCTCGAATATCGCTTTACCGGGAATTTGACTCACATTGTCATCGCGGCGCGTGCGGTGAAATAATATTTTTTTTTCTCCAAAAATCACTCGCACCTTGACTTCGAAAAAAAGTGTTCGCTTGTTAATTTGATATCCCGACTCCCGAGAGCGGCTCGTTACTATTGCAACGATTTTCATTTAAACGCGCGTGTAATTGTTTTTCACTAGCGCTTAATGTAAGTTTACGGCCGTAAAGGTCTCCACACTGTAATGCCTCGTCGATTCCGCTAACCATTTAAATACATTAAGTAATTTACAGCGCTAAAAGTACAAAAATAGATTCTATCAACATAAACTCGGGGCGTTCTTGTTTTAAGCCGTGTATTCCTCAGTGCGGCAAAGAATGTCGCTCGGCGCTCCTTTTTTCCTTCCTCCTCCGACTGTTTTATTTACCCCCTCGTGTAAATAAGCGTGTTTCCGCGGAGCGCCTCAATGCGACTTTGAAAAAGCGCGCGCGCGCGCGGCCCTTTACGCAAAAAGCGATATGTGCTTTTCAGCGCGACACTTAACAAGTGCGCCACTCGCTGGAATTTCAATTAATTGAATTTTATTGAATTCGGACTAGGAATAAATTCAATTACTTATCTACAGCTCTATGGCGATTCAATCTGCGAGAGCCGCACGCGGCGACGGCGCATCTTCCCCTCTATCTGTGGCTCTTTAACGAGGCGGCCTTAAAGCCCGAAGGGGGGTGGCGGGCTCGTACAATGAAACGGGCGAGATAACGAATTTTAGCATTTATCCACGCCTACCACTTAAATCCAGAAAAAGAGGCTACAAGCTCGGCGACGTTTTTCTCCGGCGGAATGTAAGCTTTGGGTAAGGGAGTCCAATAAGGAGGCGAGGCGAAATCCGAATCGATTTCAATGGACGCGGATTATTTTTCGCAATGCTAATAGCCTTTACCGAAATAAGCACGGTATTTATGCCTTGGCGCGGTGCTCGCAACCAGCTCGGTGCGCGCGCTTATTCGGGCGCTTGCATTCCGTTATGCAAAAATGAAATTGTAATTGAGAATTTTTGTTTATAGACGTTGGTTAAATACACCCTCAAAGTGATTTTTTATGTACTTCATTTATATTAATCGTTTTTTTAATTTTCAGCTTGGAAGATGATAGCATTTGATATTGAATAAAGAACTGGTGCGGCAAAATGAACATAAAAGCTCAAAAGTCGTCTTTATAGATTTGAAGGACCCGCGCGAGAATAAAAACAAGATTTATTCTGCCCACGAATTAGGACACTTCAGAGTTTTCACTCCATACTTCATCGCAGAAAAGTAATTCCGTTATTCATGCATTATGCATCCCATTTCGTTAAATAAGCTGCGATCCGAAATTCGGTGCGCTTAATCATTCTAACCGCGAGTCTCGCTAAATCTCGCCGGGCCGAGCAACCTTTTACTCTCAATTCGCAATCGTAAATGGCCTCGTAAAGTTTGAGGATCCGCGCGTGCAGCCCTCGCATTGAGAAAGAATCTGCGAGCGGCGAGCAACGACCTCGCGCTTCGCGAACAATCGGGTGCCCCTCGCCGCCATATCGATCAAATTTTCCACGCTAATTCGAGACTCGAGCCGGGTCGTTGCACCGCGGAAGACGAGCGCCAAATTAATGCGCGACAAAAGGAGCGCACGACTGGGGTCCCGGTGTCATTCGCGCTCCCCGAGCGCCGTCTCGTTCAATTTTTGTTTCCCGCGAAAATGCGGGGAAACGAAAATTGGGTCTCTCGATGCGCGGGTAAATCGCGGCCGTTATGCGCGAACAGTTACATCCTAAAAAGAGGGCCCGGGCGCCGCGCCTTACGGTTAATCCCGATTAAAGCGAATTTACGGGGCGGTCCTCGCGACGCGCCGCTCGCACGGTTAATGGCGCGACACGGCTCGATTATGGCGCATCCGCCGCGGTGGTTCACTGGAAAATCCCGCGGCTCGATACTGCGCGCCGGCTTATCGTGCCGATCTCCCGCGGCATCCCGGCTACCTACAGGGCAGAAAGAGAAAGAGAGAGAGGGAGATCGCACGTAGGAGTCGGCCGCGGAGCTTTAGGCGGGCTGGCATCATCATTCGTGACTCGAATGTAGCGCATCGCGCGCGGTGGTTTTGCGCGACTCTCTGTAATGTCCCTCCCCTCCCCTCGAGCGACCTTGGAGGCGCGGGATGCGCGCAGCCTCCGTTTTTGCGGAGACGACGAATCGGCCGATCGCCTCGGCGCGACGTCATCCTTTTGCCTTCGACTTTTTGGAAATTAAGATGCCTCCTTTTTTGTTGCCCATCGCCTACCCCTGGGGTTTGATAGTCGCGAATTGTTATGTAAATTTACGAGTCTTGAATGGCTCATTGAGCGGTTGCATGGCTGACGATTTTTTTCCTTTTTTCTCGGGGGGGATTTTCAGTGCTGCCGCGTGACTTTAAAAGCGCCTTGCTTATTTAGACTTATAATTATAAGGGGAGAAATTGAAGGTGAAGATGCTACCGTGTTAATTTGGCGCCGTGGCGGGAGACTCGCTCGAAAGTGGCAACCGCGTGCATTATCCTGTCGACTTTGAAAGTAACAAGGAGCTTAAAATAGCGACTCGAAATAATCCGCCAAACGTAAGCGATATACCCGAGCTTCGGCATTTTTTCGGGTGAGCAAATGCTTCGACGGAGTTATAAATAGAGGGGACATGCTCGTAAAAGCGTGTACGGGGAAAATATTGCAGTTGCAATGTGACGCGTAAGAGAGACGGGAAATGCGATTGCGGGTCACGATATTGATAAGAACAGGGGGCGAACAAGGCATTCGCAATATCATGCGAAAACTAAAATAGAAATTCATTTATCGGTGTTATCGGCATTAATTAACAAGTTAAATGCAGCTGCATTTAAATGTATACGTTCCTTTTTTCAACATTTACAATGAGAAGATGCTGCAAATTCATTTTTATCCTCTCATTATCGACTGTAATGAAGATCGTAAATTTTTTAAATTGCAATTTAACATTATAAATACGATCATTGAGTAAAATATTTAATTTTTTTTTCAATTTAATATGATTAAATCATAGCAATTAGAGATTTGTAGAGCAGAGCGTTGGAAAATTAGTTTTAGCAGGAATGCTCAAGAATATCTTATTAAAGCACATTAATTTTAATAACATCAATACATTAAAAATATTTTTATAGCTTTAAGTGGTTAAATTACTGATATTTATAGTAACATTTCTTATTATTACATTTATGAATAAGAGCTTATTCGTTGAAATAAGAAGTAGTTTCTAGCATTATTATACATTGGTATAACTATTATACATAAAAATAATTCACAATCATTACTCAGGAATTTTAATACAGCACTTGTACTTCCGTAATTATTAAGACTTATTAAACGAAATTTTCGTTCTGCATACATGATGTATGATCAATGAACCACTTGGCATGTAGTCTTCAATAATAACTCAAGCAAATGAAGCAATATCAAATAAGTTATGACGAATGAGCTGTTTCCATCGTCCTCCAGAAAAAAAAACAAAAAAATAATAATAAATAATCGCTTATTTCTCTACATAAATAAAGTAAAATAGCAATAAATTCAGCCGAAAAAAATCTTACTCGCGCAACTGAAAACAGTTGCTCATATTTCGTAAGAAGAAGCGCCCGGGATACTCCAGGGAAAAATCAGATCGGCTCTTAGATCGCTAAGTAGTATAGCCCGCGGGAATAGAGACGCTCGTAACCACCGCGTGCACAAGTCGGCATCCCAATCGCCTCGTCCTCCCGGCTGATTTAGCATTCGCGATCTGCTTAGGCGTATGCCGGAACTGTCGCGACGCGCAGCAGCGAACTCCGCGCTCGTCGATCACTCGCCGCGCCTCGGATGCCCGCCTTTTGTCGCTTCCATCGATCGATCATTCGCCTTGTACACCGGATTTTTTGTTTGTCCACCTGAAGCGGACGCAGCCTTTGTCGAGCCTCGCTTCTCCGAGTGCGTTGATGCGTTTTAAAGTAAGATTTACGCGATGTTTAATTTATTGCGAGGATTTTTATCTCGTGACATTGTGCAGGGGATAAGATGCTTTATTTTAAGGTGTAGGAAAAAAATTTATTTCCTCTGGAAAATAACTTTTAACAAAAATTTGTACTGCATCGATTCTTGCAGAAGAGATCGAGATTTGCTCGAACTGGGTAGTATAAATTGCTAAAAGGCAATGTGGTAACTTTTTTCCTAGCGTGCATAAACATACTAATTTCTGTAAAAACTATTGTGTTGTTAGAAATCTTGTGACGAAGTCATCTAGTTAGTAAAAATTCGTAATAATTAATAAATATAAAGTATGTGCAAAAGTTTATCAAATTGTGAGACATGTTTAACATCAACAGATCACTAATTGACATTAAGATTACTTAGAACACATCTCTATCAGTGTTCGTTAAAGACAATTTGTAACCACTTAATTGCAAAATAAAAATTTATATTTGTCTGTTACATAAACACTCTAAACGCAGCACACGTAAAGCACGAGTTAGAATAGAAAGAGGATATCCATTTAAAAAAGGATCTCTCGATCTTTCACCTACATCTAAACCACGAATCCTTTATCCCGCCAGACATCCTTTAATCTCTCGATCATAAAGCGCCCAGGCGCATTCTTACCATTCAGCCGCTTAGCCTCCAGGCTCTTTAGCAGGCAGCCTCGTGGCCGAACTCGAGATCGCGTATAATATGGGGGTCCTCGCCGCGGGTCGCAATCTTTACTCCCTCCGTGTCCGTATAACTTCGGCCCGCGGCGGGCGTTGCTTTAAAAAAGCAAAAGTCGCGACGGGAGGGAGACCGATCGCCTCGGCCCTCGGCCGTGAATCACTCGGCGCGCGAATATTTTTCTGGCCGCGGCGGGGCCCGCTTCGCGCGAGATAAGGACCCCCGCGCGCGCCCGCCTCAACATCCGATCGGACGAGTGGCGAACCGCGCGATTTACGGTCCCTGCCCCGACGAGCCGTGTTCGCGCGGATTTCTTAAAATGCGGAAAGTCCGAGACTTCCGCGCCGTTTAATGTGCCGATTTCGCGTTCCTCGCTTCAGAGTTCACCGCGGCAATTATATTTTTTCTTAATCTTATCACTTCCTTTTGCGGGAGGTTTGAAAAATATTCTACTTCCTCGATTTGAGGAAAAAAAAAACATTTTGTATAGCGGCATTTTAGGGGGAAGCTCAATTTTTTTTAAGCCTTCCTGCATTAACAATATTATTATTGCACGCAGCTGAAAAAGAGGCTTAGCGATGAAAAATCTTGGGGATAACTATTAATTACTCGAAAATACGTGTCTGAAAAATAATTGATCTGCTTCGTCATCCCCGAGATTATCGTAATAATAAATGTCCCTTTACTGGATTAAAATTCGGAGCTGCAGGTATCTGTCCCTCCGCCACCTCGGGGATTCCCCACGCGCCGTTGCCGAATTCGGTAAGCAGTACGATTAAAAAGACATTACCGTACCGGGAACTCGTGTCTTGTCTGGAATTTAAACGCGTTTAATTAAATTCAATTAAGGCCGACGAAAATGAAATAAAACAATTGCTTGCAAAAAAGAAAAATTACAAGAAAATACGTTGATAGCTACAATTGCTTATACTTAACACTGCTATCTATATAATTCAAAAGGATATACAATAGAAATTCAAAGTGTCCAGTAACTCAGATTACGTATTTATAAATAACATGGACAAACCAGTTTCAGAGTCGATAAGGTGAATGAATCTTAGATTATTTATTGTTTACAGGTTTATACTTTTATATACGTATAAAAGAAAATTAAGCCCAACAATCGGCATATTCTCGTTTCTCTCGGATCCGATCGTACAAGTCAGCTCGTTCGGCTCTCCAAAGTAAGCGCATAATCGTAAAAATGTGCGAGACGTCTTTGTGGGTCAATCGAGCCCCGAATTTGGGTAAAAAGGTGGATTCGCGACAAGATGCGGGAGAATACCCGTTCGCTCGTTGCACACAAAGCGGCGCCCGGCGCTCAGATACCGCTACGAAATCGTCCCACGTATCCCACGCGCGGTAACGAGAAGGAAGAGGCAGCATCGCCGCGCGAGGCGACGGCGGCGGCGAGCAACGGTAAAGCGACGCGTTGGAAGCGGCGATAAGACGGCCGATAAAGCGAGGCCTTGCCCCGACGATAAGGATTCGGCCATGGACGGGCGAGAGTGGTCCTCCGGGGGCTTCGGCGTAAGCGTGCGGCTTGTCCGCAGCTGTTACTTTTGGAGCACAGATTGCACGTTGCACGGTGGGCTGGGGCTCCTAAGTGTTACGACGAATCGAGTGGTCAATATTTACATATTTTTCATTTTTTTCTTTTCGCGAGAGTCACATTTATTTTGTTACTGTTGCGGGTGAAATAATTAAATCTGTGTTTTAAAAAGTAAAAAAAAATACACGGAAGTATGTGCTTCTATGTGTTATGTCAGTGTAATTGAGGTATAAATTTATTCTTATCACAAATATTTCGGCTTATTATAATTGCGACGCACCAAATACATTTTCGGCTGAATGAGGCCTTTCGGAGCTGTCCAATGTATCTCTGATTTCTCGCTTTGTCCGTCTGCTTTTGGAGTCGCTTGTTCGCGCATTCATGATTGGAGTCTCAACGTTCACCTGATGCTTTCTTTCTCTTGCACGAGAGTACGAGTCGATGGAGATGCAATCTCTTGTAACCGGCCTAAGGATGAGTCGTGTGCGTAATGACGAAGAGTCCTCGGGCGACGGTTGGCATATTATATACTGAAAAATTGCTGCCTAATTAGTATTGTTTCATTGGCGTTACAAAAATTTATGGAGGGCGATTTTATTGTATTCGAAATTCATTAAAAATATCGAAGTATAGTAAAAATAAATTTAAAGAAATAATAAGTTTAAAATTAGAACATTTCTGGATACACAATTTCATATTGATAAAAGAATATTATCAATTTTATGCATTACAATTGCATTATAAAACGTTTTTTTCGAGGTAAAGTATTTATATTCTCTTAAAGTTTAAGTTACTTTTATTCTCTAAGCAACTTGAACATCTTCGCAGAATCTGCTTTATTTTGAAAATTTCTTTGCTTGAGTCATTACGTACTGGCGATAAAAAACCCTCCTTTTCTTACCGAAGTTGTAACTTACTTTGATTATGACCGTAAGTTTCTGTGGGATATCTTCTGATGTTGCAGCAGTACACGTGAAAAGCTGTTAAATCTTTAAGGCCATTAAGTTTGTAATCCACCGGCAGTCCGGTAAGCTTGACACTGAATTCTCGGAAAATCAACTAAATTCGCCGAAAGCAAACTTGCGCGCGACGCATGTTTCTCGCATCTCGAATTTGATTGGCCAGGTGGAAAATAAAAAATGTCGTTTACAGTTATTAGAATTAACAATTGCGCAACTCAATTGCTTGAGTTGTAAAGTTACCAGTCTCTTAATTTTTAACGTTAAACCTACCAAAGTTTATAGAAAACTTCATCCAACCAAGAAACATTTTATTTCAAATTATTCAGTAAAATAAATAATTTACCTGGCGCACGACTAAAACAATTGGTCTGTTGTTACTTGGGCTTTGATCCTAGGAATGGGTCGCTAGCTCGGTCGCTAGGCGAAGGACGATCAGGTAGCAGAACTAGGTGACAATAACCGAAGGAGTAATTACTTTCCAGCAGAACTTTTTCAATGTTTTAGGAAGTAGGAGGTGCTGAATTGCAAGCGGGTCTAGCAGCTCTGTTAGCAACGGCGTTTGCTCGAGTTTATCGGGCAATGAAACTTCTGCAAGGAACGGTGATCGAAAGGAGGAGCTCTTTCCCCTAATCCAGGACCAATTCCAGAAAGTGGGACGATCGATCCGATGGTCGATACGATGCCGAATTCTCACCTCCACGTTAGCATTATCCTCGCCTCCATTAAACATCGAGCGATAAATAAAAAAAATGATCAAGCGCACACCCAGGCGGGCAGTATAAGTCGCGCTCGGGAGTCGGAGTCTCAATGCGAGCCCCGCGTCGCTTTAACGAGAAGGTTACGCGCGGAAGAGTTAAGAGTTAAAGGGAGCCCGGTGCGCGGCACCGGCGAAAGGAGCCGCGCGCGCGGTTCAACGATCCCCGCGCGCGCGAATCACTGGCGTCGCTGTGGGCCGCGTGTAAACACGCGCGCGAACCCGTCGCCGAGCCCAAGTCCGCCGGCAGCCGCGATTTGTGCACTCACCGGGCGATCATAACGCCGCTCTTTTTGCCGCGGAAGCTACTCCGCGTCTTCTTCAACGCGCGCCCATTTTTAAAACCGCACCCTGCGTTACACGCGCGCTCGCATTACCGGCTCGACGTGATATCTAGCGGGAGAGGCGCATTTTTTTTGTCAAATTTAACATAGGCGCATTGCCCGCGCTCCAAGTCCTTTTGTTACGATCGCCGTAATCCGCAGATTGATCAGCGACGCGCAACACGGCGAGCTGCCTCCTTCCGGACGCTAGGAGCGATCTTGATGCGCCCAGGCGCCATTTCTTACAGCCGGTGGGAGTTTATGCAGCCGCGAGGCGGAGCTCGCTCGGCGCGACGCGTTACGCCGCTCGTTACTTAATCGCTCCCTCCCCCCTGTCCCGTCTGACTGATGCAATAAAATTTTCGTTGATTAATAGCGCAAGAGCAGCAAGTACAAAAACACGTTTTGCGCGAGCGCTCGCCCGAAGATTTGTATCAATTTTATGCGGTGTACCCGATAAAGCGGCTAAGTAAGGTGGACGAGCAATGAGCGATTCATCATTCGGCCTATCGCGCGCGCTATCGCTGCTCTCCGATTGGAAATTGTTTTAAAGTAGTATTAAACCAACGGCAATTTGCTCGATTCGGGCCTATCGCTGGGATTAGACAAAGTCCGATGCGCCGGCGTATATTAATGTAACTGACGACGAGGTATTTATCGGAGAGAAAATTTGTACGGAAATTTAACATAAATCTTATAGTGTAAAAAATTACAGCACTTGTAGTAAATAAAGTTGCATACTGGACAGAACACAAAAAAAAGACAGAACACTCAAAAATTACCATACAGACTTGAAATTGTTACTTCAACTAAACTCCAGTAAATTTTGCACCGCAGAATCGCAATTTTTACCGTTCTAAATTCGTACTTTTCCCTCTTGCAGCTAGCCCGTGACTTCATTCGCCGTCGCGAGAATCTCGATCGAGGTAAAAAAGGAGACAGCGCCCTTTTAAATTTCGGACCCACTGACAAATGGAGTACCCAGGGGTCCTCTCCGCCCGCCGGGCGGAAGAAAAAGATGCGAGCGCGACACGTGCGCGCAAGTGCACCGGTATAGAGAGAGGTGAAACACCTCGGGCCCCGCGAAAAAGGCCGAGGGCAGCGGCAACAATCGCCGCAGCTTCATCCATCTTCGCGCGGGGCTCCGGCGCGGTATTTCTTTTTCTCTTCCTTTTTTTTTATACCCGAGCAAACCCCCGATCCGGTCTTTCGGCCGAGCGGAATGCGAGCTGGGAGGGGGAGGCCGAGCGAGCACGCGCGAGCCAAACGAGTTGGCCCTTCGCGAGGCCCTGCCGGACCGCTCGTGGGATCACTTTAATTGGCCGGATTTACGGGGGCGACGGGCGATGCCGAAATAATATCAACTCGCTCCGCGGAGTTTGGCACTCGTGCGGACAGGAGTATGTATATCTTAAACTGCAGTTCGATGTTATCGCAAATCTGTTTTCAAAGCGAAGATGATTTGTAATGTACGTTGAGAGAAGTGCGGTTCTTATTTTTTCATTTTTGCATTTAAACATGAATTTTCTCAATTCTGTTTTGTTCCTACTTTTTGCTTTTGAATACCTGTATCATTTTTTATGAATGCATTTATGAGATATAATATGGTATACATATAAAAATTATTACCTGTAATCGTCATAAACTTAAAATGGGCAGGGCTGTGTTTATTCTCATAAGTTTGGCTCTACTCATAGTCAAGTAAAGTGACACGCTGATAACGGTTGTTGAGCGTACTTTAAAAAAATGTTCCTTATGAAAGTAACTGTAATGCAAATAAAGAAGAATCAACATTCAACATTTATCGGCCTTCGGCGAAGCGAATGGTGGATCAATTTTTATTTAACGATAAACTTCTTAAAGGTTTACGTAGAAAAAAAGTTTAATTATGTAATCGTTCTGTTCGATTTGCTCCCGTCGCAGCGCTGAATTTTCATTCGAATCGAAAGGGGTTGACTTTCTCAGCGATAAAGAACACGTTACTGCTTGATACGTCCCAGGCAATATATGTTAATTGACGTAATGGCTTTTAAAGCATTCGTGATATAATATATAGCGCTTATCGCATTTTCGCGTAATTTATACATACCTTTTCGGTCAGATCCACCGAGATTCAAGGCCAATACGATGCAACCAGTGCATGTATTACCAAATTGGCAAATTATAGCTATTTCAAATATGCAACGAAAAATTAAAACGTTTTGCTTCAAACTATTACACTATCTTCTTAAAGTTTATTTTCTAGCAGTGAAATTTTAAAAATTAGGAGAATAATATACACCGGGTGTATAAAAATTAGCGCAGCCTTTCAGGCTAGCAGTGGTAAGTCAGCGTCGCATGATCCCACCTTTTGATTCCTGTCATCACACCAAAAAATCCACGCTTATTATATATTTAGGAAGAGAGAGAGAGAGAGAGAGAGAGAGAGAGAGAGAGAGAGAGAGAGAGAGAGAGAGAGGGAGAGCTGAGGAATGAAAAAGTCTCAAGATATCCGGCGTTTGAAAAACGAAGTCCATGCATTGCCGATCTTTTATTTGTCTCTTGTTGTACTCTTGAGGACACATCTGCGTGCACAAGTTCCTCGAACAGTGATCCCGATGCAAGAACACTCGACGAAGCAATTCGACGGCGACCGCTATCTTGCGATACCAAGATTTCGTCGAATTGCTTCTTTTCGTGGGTTGATCTTTCACTAAATGACTGCTTCATTGTTACTTCAGTGACTTAAACTTTGGGAGAATTTCAAAATTTGTTTATGCACGTCGAGGTAAAGATACCTGTATCCCGAATTGCAGGATTTTACAGGATATAGGCTGGATCTGATAAAAAAAAATCATCTTTCAGCTCATAATTTGTAGTAACTACGAAAGAACGTATTTGTTGTGAAAATGGGATAACTCAAAAATCAGGGAAATCTCATGATTGAGGTCGACCGGCAAGTCCCTGGCAATAAACGATAACGAGTCTTATTAAAAACGCATGAATCCAAGTCGAGGCATCAGATTCGTCGAACGGTACCGAATTATCGGTACCCCGGTAATTTATTGATCCCCTCAAATCGGTCAATATGCAAAACTCGCCGATTCACGAGCACGCGAAAAACCGCAATAACAAGCAGAGGGGCCTGGGTCTCCAATTTCAACTCGCGGATTTTCAGTCTTTATGCGCGTGTAAAATGGCTGCATCAAATCGAGAGGGATTTCTGCGCGCATCCGCGCGCTTGTAAAAAAGGATGAAGAGGAGGAAGGAGAACGACGCGCTGGCGCCGAGGCGCGATGAGGTCCGCGAGATTTACGGCACGAAGCGCGGCGACGCCCTTGCCGGGGCTATTAATTTGCGCAAGGCCGCGAGCCGATAAAGCGAGCGAATTCGGACGCGCCCGTTACGTACACGGCAAGTTACTTAAACCTGTCGTGGCACCTCTTTTATTTTCTCGCGCGTCAAGGGCCGCCGGATCGAGGATTAAAGGCGCACCGGCCGCGGCGTGGACTTACCGCTGTTAGTTAATTATTGCCTTTTTCTTGCATTTCCGGATGCTGCGGATAGGAGTAGCGCGCGGCGACTTGATCACTGTCGCCTTTGCGTTGCAACTTGGGATTCTGAGTTTGTTGTATCTTTGATCGGTATCTTGCCGGGATTTTGCAGAATGGGAAATGATAAAAGCTTTTCAAAAATTTTTGGGGAGCGGGTAAAAAAGGATTCGATCCGTTTTTATCCTTTGATCCTGCTGGATCTGCTTGATCCTTTCGCAAGCTTCCCTCGATCTCTCAAAGATGTCGCTCGAATTCGGCGATCCAGGAGAAAATCAAAGACTCAAAAGTTAAGCATTATAAAAGTTACTCCCTTTGTTTTAATTAATTTCAAAAATTGTTCTTACACTACATGATTAATCTAATTAATTAGTTTTGCAATTTTTTTTTCAAAAGCTTGTAATTATTTGTTGACAAAGGATAACAATATAAGAAGGTAATATACCGACGAGATAGGGGAACGATATTATCGATTTTATTAAAATAATTTCCATTTTCTTCGTCCTCGTTGTCTTTGGCCGCATCGAAACAAGAAATTCTGAACTTTCATATGACATGAAAGTTCGTATTTATAAGTGAAAATAGGAGTGCCCGTACTTTCTCGCTCAATACTGTGAACTGAACTTGCGTTTCTCAAGTTTTCTAGATGCACATGGGAAGTTTGCGTTTTTTGTTTGCTCCGTCAGCTGGTAAGCCTCACACGCCACACAATTCAAAAGTGAAATTTAGCGTAATTCACTTCAATTAAGGACATTTATGTTCTTGTGAAATCGAAACGTCATTTATCATCCTTGTTCCCCCTGGATTTTTTCATTCCTATCCATCCAGCCCGGCACTGTGCGTATAACGAAACGCTAGAATATTGTTTTCTTTCGCAACCGAGGGCCCACGATTAAATTGTATTAAACCCGGTAGATACTTACGAACGCGAAAGTCTAAGCAGAAAAATTAATGCAACATCCTCACGTTTTTTGGTACGTCCGCATGAGAGAAAAATTGCGCAACTGTAGCTGTACGCTCATGAGCGCCGGTTCGAAGCTTGTTTATTATCTCGGCACAATACCCCGAGCGAAGGAATGAAAAAAAAAAGAGTCAAGCGCAGTAGAAAAGGAGCGGAATTTACAAGCAACTTAAATCCCCGACTTTAAAACGCGCAGTAACTAAGAGGCTCGAGGCCGCGGAGCGAGCAAAGTAGAAGAAGCTCCGCGCAACTTTTACACTTTTTTTTCGGCTCCTCATTCAATTACGATTTACAATTTGGCTTGCGCAACCGACGCGCGTATGCAAATCACACGAGCGGCTCTCGGAGAAAATGAAAAGTCTCTAAACTTTCTCGGGCCTGCGGCGCGCGCGCATTATCGGCTGCTCCATCATCGGGCCCTCGTCGTCCGTCCGTCGATTCCGTGAAAAAAAAAAGAAGAAGAAACTTGCGTAACGCGCGTGTGTATACGCGGTGGAATAGGAGAGTAAAAAAAAACGGGGGATCCGAGGAAGAGGCGACGACGCGCGCCCTGCGCAATCGGGGAAACGTCCCACTTTCTTTGGCGATAAAAAGCGGAGGAGGCGCGCGCTTTTCCCGCCGGCTCGAATAATGGGCGTGAGGAAACACCTCTGGGAATCCCACGTCCGGCTCCTTGTCTCGCGCGAGCCTCAGCCCGCGGGAATTCTGCGGGAGCATTATGCGCGCGAACGCGCCAAATTGGCCTTTCTCGCGCGTGCCTCTCTTTCGTAATCGGGGACCTTCTCGCTCGTCTTCCGCTTGCGCCAAAAGCGGCCCCTCGCATCACGCTTCAAATTCGACTGGCCTTTGCGAATTTTTTCTTCTCTGTTTTGTTAATGCCCGAACGCAAAATTCGCGCGTGTCGCAAGACACTCGAGAGATAAATTTACTTTCGGATGAAACGAGTTTTCGCGCGCGGATACTCCGCGATCGAGCAAAGAGCGAAGTAGCCGTTTCGGTGCCTCAAAGAAAAACATAAATAAACGAGCGATCGCGCTAAGTGTTTGTTTGTTAATCGGGCTGCTGCGCTGAGTGTTTGCTCGCCCGGCGAATAGGAGTTGATTTATTTCGACTGCGAGGTATTACCGCGAGCGAAACGAATTTGCTCGAGTGTGGCAACTTTTCAAAATTACATAAATCGCTCGAAATTGTTAATCAGTGATTAATTAAAGCGCACAGCGGCATATAAATATTTGAATAAAATGAACTGAAAATTTTTCCGCTGAACCGTGAGTGTGGGATTGCATCAGGCTGGCGTAATCCTGAATTCAACGGCACTTCCGCTTTCTCCGCTTATTTGTTTATTAATTAGATCTGAAAGGTAGAATTATTATCTCAACGGTTTAAGGACGCCGGTGCTTTTTAACTCCTGTCGCCGGGGCCATTACACAAGGCATCTATTACGACGATGAGTGCATGTAAGTAAGCGATGTAGCGGAACCAGTTTGGTGGAAGTAAAAATTGTCTATTTATAAAGTAATACCCGCCGCACCTGATTACCGAAGTAATCGCGGTATCGCACGACGACTGAAAAAAATTTTTTCAGTGAATTATATCTGGCATTTCCGTGACACGCGCAGAATTACTCCCGTCTTTCGTTTTTCTATGCAAATTGGATTACATTTTAGCGGATATTAAAATACCGGTACGTGTAATCAAGTCACCGAGTTCAACGGAGGTCTCGAGAACTAAATTTAGTTTTGGACGTCATGGTTCTCCGTTTTATTAAGGAGGAAAGATTTTTTTAATACAAGTAATTATAAACTAATTTTGTGCAAGGATATACGATCTCGAGACTTGCGGCCATTCATTCGATTCATGAATAAATCAGTGATTCTTTTTTCGAGGCGGTAAAGTATCTCCAGACCAAAAAAGTTGTCATTAATCAACGTAGCTTCGTAAGATTAAGGTATCGCTAAACTCATTACCTTTCGTACATTATCCGATGAAAAAAAATCTTCGGTGCATTCCAAGGCTGCAGTTCTGTACAATAAATAATCTCAGAATAGTGTTTAATTTTTTCAGATTAAAAATAGGATCATTTTCAATTTCAGGACCATTTTTTCCCTCCAGCAATAATTACTATAAAATTGCGTTCTTTTACGAGCGAGCACTTAGAAAGTTACTAATTTTCCGTAAAAGTTGCATCGTAAAGTACGGATTCACACTGTAAACGCGCTGTAATTAAAAGGCAAATTCAAGTCTAAAGGTTCCGCACACTGAGAGAAAAGCTTATTGTTACTAAATAAATTTTACTTGATTTAAATAAATTTTACTTATTTCAAGTAAATA